>VZSZ01004944.1:169646-192482 GCA_013398815.1 Ibidorhyncha struthersii
TATTTTTCCAGCAGGCTGTTTTTGTCAGCTGCATCAGCAGCTGGGTGTGGGGAGCCATTGTGTCATCCTGCAGCCTTCCACAGCTTTGCACTAGGCAAGTGGCAGAATGCATTTTCTTGAAAATCTGCCAGCATCTATGGCGTATCTAGAGAACAACTGATGTCATGCTTGCTACTCAGCAAAAGCTGCAATAAGCTTTCAGACAAGAAAAATTCAAGCCTTCAAAATAGAAGGAATTCAGAACATCTATCTTAACTGCTATTTACAGGAAAATTACATTACTAAGTCTCTTCTACAAATAGATATCTAGCCATTTACCGTTATTTATTCTGGTTGTTCCTGCCTTGTCCTTTTAGATTATTCCATATTAAACCTCACTGAAATGTTTTACCACTTGTTTTTTTCTTGAGCTAAAATGTATTCCTCCTTTCCTTTGAACATTGGCTCAAATAAGCTCATAGCTCTAAGCATGAAAAAAACCACCCCAAAACAACAACCAACAACCATGATTTTATTGCATTTCTGTTGGTATATGTACTGTACTATGTTCTGTGGGACCATGTGGAAATGGAAGAAAATGTGCAATTACTTTTAAAAAATTCCAACTGTATTTTGCAAATAAAAGGCAGTTACCTCAGGCATAGCTGCCAATTTATTATGTGAGAGCTGACTGTTATATGCTCCCATTAATTACATCTTCCGCATGCTGCTTTTCCTTTCCATCCTTCATAAGTTAATTACTTAGGCCAGATTCTGACTGCAGCCATTGCTTTGAAAACCCACAGCAACTGCAGTAAATTCCACTCTCTTCTAGATAGGTTCTTCTTTATTCAGAACCTTTGCCTCCAAATATACAAGACACAGCATAATCCCAGAGAGGATGTGTTTAATACCTGCATGCAGGACACATTTTACAGATGCACATAAATACATATGTGCATTTAGATAGCCATACACACCTGGCAATGCCTAATGCATGCAGTTTTTATTTCTGTGTGTGAGATTGCTGATGAAAACATTCTGCAATGTCTGTAAAACACTTACAGAAATACCTGAACATTACAAATATCTTAAAGCTTAGGACTCAATACTAAGCATATGATACTCTCTGAACAATATACTGATTTAAAAGAAAAGAGTTTAGTAAGTTCCCTGGAATATATTCTTTCCATGCAGGTTTACTCAGTTGAATGACACCCACCCAATCACTATTTCCCCCCTCAAAGATAAAGTTTTCAAAAAGAGCATTAGAACAGAACACCAGCATCTAAAACTACACAAGGCTGTTTCGCTGGTTCTTGGTCAACAGAAAACAGGAAAGCCTTTAAATCACTGAGTTGAAGAGTTCTTGGCCCTCTGGTCTTTGGGTTCAATTCTCCATCTTTTGCCATGCTGTCGTATAACCAAGGAAGCCTTTTCTTCCTTGCAAGAGGAAGGAAAATAGATTATTCCTAATCTGTAGTGGTGAGGCAATTAAGAAGAGATCACGATAGCAGAAGTCACAGAGATGTTTGCCCAAGATCGGTCATTGCACCCAGAGTGAAATACAGTGATACAGACCCCTAATGGAATAGATGCTAATGACTGAGAAAACCACACAAGATGTGTTCTGAAAACCTACCCTTGCCCTTCAAAAGCCAGCACAAGAAGAGTTCTCATCAGCCAGCTCCAGTCCAGCGATCTTCAGCAAGCTGCTAACACAGGAATTCCAGTGGCCCCAAGTCTTTCTTGCAGGTGACCCTAAAAAGCTCTATGCAAACTTTTCCTAATTTGGGGTCATTTGGGTCCTGTCTTTTCCTTTTATACAGGGTTAAAGGAGTGGGAAAGAAAGTGATGTAACAATATAGAAAACTTAATTTATCCACCTGAACTCTTACCTCATCCTCTACATACTGCTGTTCTCTCCCTGTCTACATTTCCAGCTGCTTTCTGGGCCCACCATCCAGATCTCAGTATGCAGACAGAAGACACTGAACTCTGCACTGCTGCCTGTGAAAGTCTTCCCAAAAGTACACAAGACTTCAGGCCAATCAAAGATTAAGAGCCAAGCCTATTTCTTCCTGTTAAAGATGGAAGGTATCTACAGCTGCCAAAGAGCTTCCTCCATTTGTTTGTAGCCTACTACAGAGAAAAGAATGTTTTCCTGAGCGTTCTTTCTGTGAAGGGCTAGCTTATTGAAACAGCAGCATCATTTCCTGTAGCTCTGTGGATTAATATCTCCTTCAAACAATCTTAAGGTCATACAAAGTTTGAAACGAGGTAAAAATAAGGGAGCTGAAGGGTGGTACCATGTAAAAGTGATGCCATAACCCAGCATTTTAACAGGAAAGGCCTCCAAGCCAACTAAAGGACACCTGCAAGGGTATCATCTGTAACAGCAGCTTAGAAGATCTGAACTGAAAATTGCTCTAAAATCTTCAGTCTTCTAACACATGTGAAGTAATAGCATCCTGGAATAATCATACAAAATGGATATAATCGTAGCTAACACCTAGGCCTCACAGAAGACTCCAGAACAGCTTTAGAATAGATTTACAGTGTAAAAACTGGTTGATTGTTGCTGTTCTTTCATTTTATATTATCCTGAAAAAAATGATGTTTCACATTTGAGGCATGTGCTGGGCTTAATCTTATCTGTCATCCTGCTTAAGTGCTTCACAATTTCAGTCCCTCGATAGAATTCCCAAAAAGCTTGTCTTTCACACCAAACTTGATAGAAGCCTTGTTGGAGCATCTTTTAGGATTGTGAGAGACAATAGTATGTTCAGCAACCATAGTACATGAACCAAGACAGCTGTCAGACACTATAACTCACTGTAGGCCTAATCCTGCTTTCAGTAAGCATTCACAATGCCACTGCTGAAGATCATTGTCTATAGTATTACAAAAGAAACATAAACCCAGGACTAATTTTCTCCTGCAACCAATTCTAATGTTTTAAGAAGCACCTTCCAAAGATATTTATCATAACTGCCAAACTAGAATACTCTTCTTTACCCATTGGGGGTCAGCTCTGTGAAATGGTTAGGCTTCTCCATAAGTGAGAGGAAGGGGAGAACTCTTTCTTCTTTCCTTCCCCTTTCTCCTTCCAGATCAAGGTGAAACTTAGTTGTCCTGATCCAATAACAAACCAATATGAGTTAATACTCTGCCTTGCAAGCTGCATATCAATTTTAACTTAAAATTTAAGCTCCATTGTGGCAGAAAAGAGGAGACTATTTTGTGGTCTAATCCAAGGAATACTAATTCATTAAAAAAAAACTCTTACATGCAGAAAAAGGAAAGAATGCATAAGTAAGAGTTGCCACAGGGGTAGCCTGAAGCCATATGCCAGCAAGTTACTCTGCTTGTATATTATGAGAATTTTCATCCATCTAATCAATAAGAAATGAGTAGTTACTATGGCAATTTCTACACTACAAGGTACTTGTGCTGCAGCAGAGTATGTTCTAGAAGGACAAATACCCTTACCACTCTGTTATGTAAATTTTTGCACCTTTAACAGTGTTGCAGTGCAGTGCGTAGGCTTGAGAACGGTGAGGAGAATAAACTGAGTCAAAAGATAGCGGTGGTTATAAGAGACTGCTTAAGTAACTAATAGATGCCAGGTTAGAGCAATCCACAAACATTCAAACAAATCAAGCAGTGATTTTGCAGATCTTCAGCTTGAAATCAGATACAGTGAAAATAAGATTTTGCTATGGTATTTCCCTTTGATTACCTTCCTCAAAGTTTAAACTGATGGGGCTAGAGCCTAGTCTCTCTTATACCACCATCAATTCGTACTAATATTGATTTCAAAGGATAGCAATACACTCTGCAGTAGCCAGGGCTGATTACAATGGATCTACTCCTGCACAGCACAACACTCCATAACCCCGTAGGGACTGCTGATGCTTACACATACAGAGAACAAGGATAAAACTTCACGCTCAAGATACAGACTACTACAACCAAAGTGCAAGGTTCTTTTAAAGGTTTGAAAATAATTGATCATAATCATCTTTATGAAATACACAGAGAAAGTACGTATGCCTCCTGTAAAATCTTTATCCCAATTCCATCACATTGTATTTTGCGGTATTATTTTTTGCCCCCCTACATGTCTTTTTAAAATATTATCATTTTTCAGGTATTAGAACAAATAGGAAGGGATGAATGCTGAGGAGAAACCTAAAGACTACAGAGGCAGGCAGTTGCCTTAGAGATGCCTGACAAGCGAGAGATATCACGGCTGCATGCAGAGACAAATTAAGACTCACCACAGCTGCTGAAGGTGGACCAATGATTGTAGCACAA
Organism: Ibidorhyncha struthersii; assembly: GCA_013398815.1. Lineage (NCBI taxonomy): Eukaryota > Metazoa > Chordata > Aves > Charadriiformes > Charadriidae > Ibidorhyncha > Ibidorhyncha struthersii. Next base: position 173,946 of record VZSZ01004944.1, read on the forward strand.
ATCTGTCAAAGAGACAGTCAGGAGAGAAACCTAGGTAAATTAGGAATTGGGCAATTTTAGATGAGAGAAACAGGCATGCACAAATGCAGGGGTCTAAGGACACTTTAAAACCTCCATTAACATCTCCTAGAATCCATATACAAATAACACGTGGCAAAGTTACAAGTGTGTCCGCTTCTGACAAATATAGCCACCTGCGGTTCAGATTTTGATGCCTTTATTCAAATAATCAGTGCTGAGAACTGAAAGCTAATATGACTAACAGTACTGGGTTCTTTTCCACAGAATTCAGATGCAACTGTATTTTTACAAGTAAAATACTGACTCTAAAGTTACGATATAAAGAAACATTAATTCCTACATAGGAAGGCTCTGGACCTCATTGCAGTAGCAAAGACATGGCCCCAAAAACCTCACAGGTAGAAAAATAATTAAAAGAAGCAATATGTATCACCCACAACAAGTATATGTGTTCAGAAGATATCTTTGAAGTTGGACAATCCCTTTCAAATTTCAGAAGACTGAGAGACCTTATATTGAAAGATAACACACTTAGGCAAATCTTTTGAAGACTAGAAAATTAAATGACAGTTGTACATGACAGTCCAAGCAAAGGCTAAGGTAATGTCTAAACATGCAAGCAGAAATCCAAAGCTCTAACACTGCACAAAGGAAAAACTCTTAAAATCGAAAGGTTATCTAGCAAGCGTACCCTACACACACTATTATGAAGGAGCAAACTAAGAGGCTGGGCTGCTCTTGGAGAAGGCACTCAGCCTTCACATTCTGCCTGTGGCCTGTGCACCACAGTAGCCAATTTTTAACCACTTGAAATTAAGACTGAGGCTGTCCGGATACAGTTTTCTAGGATTTTTGAAAGGACTCACAATTGGGCAAGAACGGAGTTTAAAAAGGCTCTCTGTTTTCTCTCAAGTGTGTTACCTCAACAGTACTCCCAGCAGATGATTGTAAGTCTTTTTCTTTATTAAAAGAGACCAGCAACATCATTTTTTCCACTGCAAAAAGAGGGAATAAAACATGAGAAGTAGACTGGCCCAGAGACAGTCAACATCATAAAACTAGACTTCGAAGAGGCTTATTCTCACCCCTTGGAAGTTTACTGGGGTCCTTAATGCCACAGAGCAATACCTCAGAAAATACCACGTAATGCCATTACCAATAACATAGGAAAGACTGTAACTTCTGAACTATCACTTCATCAGTTGGGTATAAGAAAAAATATCCTTTTAAAATGAACAAGAACAGAAAAGGGAAGATTTTAACAGCATTGTTTCCTTAAGAGAACTGTTTCGTCCATAAAAGCTTTAAGGCAGTATACTTTTGTTTTAAAGGTCTATTTCTGTAGATGGGATAGCTTACATCAACCCTCTTGGCTTGAATCAAGTGAACTGAGCAAGTCTGATACCTCCTTTAGGAAACCTTTAGCTGATCACATTTTAATTTGCACCAAACATTTCTGTGTCTACCTCCATACAACTCTGGACAGAACTTTCCTTTAGCACGTAGCCCTTTTAGCTAGTCCTGCAGCCAAGATTCTCTTTAGAGCACTGAAAATGGAAGAAAGTGTGCCCTGTAAGGAAACACAACACAAAGTGACTATGCATCTAACTAGTTCTCAGAATGGCTTTGCTATAGAAGCATTTCCAATAATGAACTTCAGCAAACTTCCATTTTGCCATTTTAAGAGCCTGTCACTGATCTCAAAAGACGTGCAATAGCACCAACTATTCACATCACACAAAAACCAAACCTTTTTAGAAGAGCAACATACTTCATTATGCTGCAGTAAGAGAACTAGAAATTACCCTGGAATTAGAAAAAACACTATTTGTCCCATAGAATGGTTAGGTCTTAAAAGAAAAGGTCTGAAGCATGTCAGCTGCTCTTGGATCTCCAGGACAGCATGAAACATGCCCTGTGTGTTATGAAACACCATGAGCACTCCACTTTCAGTATTTTATACTCCCTAGTCTACAGTTATCTAATTTCTATTGTGTAATGTCCTATTTTTAGATTTCAGGCTCTTTGCTGGTTATTTTATTGTCATCAGCAACAATTGTTTGTTGCTTGCACTACTTCCTTACCAGATTTATACTGCCCTCGCACCCTCAAGAAAACAAACAAAACTGCCCAACCCCACAACACGTAACCCACACTTTCACTTTAGCTAAACATCTATTATAAGCACCTTGCAAGATCACAGGTCTAAGCAGCAGCAAAGATAATATGAAACATTATACTCAAATACAGCATGAAAGAACTTATTCTAGAATGAGTCACTGCTAAACAGTTTAATGGAAAGTAGGCTCTTACCATCTACAAGTGTTTAAAAAAAAAAAAAGAAGAAAATAGAAAAAAAAAAAAAGACTTCTTTAATGAGTCAGTGGTAGCAAGGGAAGTTAATCTTCTTAATTCTACATTACTTCTATGTCCAGAAAGGTTACTTTTATCCCCTTGCTCCTACACAGCCTTGTTCCAAGGAGCCTCACGGACAAGGATCCCTTATTACTTACAGTCATCTCAAAGACAGACCTCAAGCTACACAAAAACTGAAAATAAAAGTGAGTAGAGCCCAAGCATCACTACCTTCCTACTGTATCTCACAGCAGTTGGGAGCATCGGTTAAGGAGAACAACAGAAATTACTGCACAAGCACCCTTGTCTTGGTGAAAGCCAGTGCTACTGTGACTGGAGATACTGCTTTGTTAGAAGCGAATAGTCACATGGGATGTAGGAGAACGGACACCCCCACAGGGAGGTTTGACTCAGCTACGTATAAGAACATATAACCAAGCCCTCTATCTGCACATCTCAAGGATGCAATGAAGGCCCCAAGTCTTCTTTAAGTGCTTAGTCACATTTCAGATGATACTAGATGTCATTTGGAAGCATTTTGCTTATGCACCCGCAGCTATTAGAACAAGGCTGCAGGCATTGGGAGGGAAGCAGGGAGAAGAGAGCAGTACTTGGACAGTTAGAAACAGGGCATGCATTTGCACCTCACTCTGGGGCAGAGAGGAAGCTTGGTTAACCTTGGAGTTACCGTAATTGAGTACTGCCTGTAACAACTTCAGCACAATTTTGCCCAACCATGGGATAACATACACCTCTCCACACCACACACCTTCAACATTGTAAAAGACAGGCAGGATTCACCAGCTCTACTTATCATACCTTTGCTTTCAATTGTCCTGTAAACTGGAAATCTGCAGATTCCTTCAAGACGGACTCAAGCAGGACAAAGTCCCATTAGAAGGGTGTTACCATCCTCTCTACCGCATTCAAGACATTAATGAACCCTCCTGAAGCAGCCAGCTTAGCAGATGGTGAACTACTTTGTCTTCCCTTTCTCCTCACTGTGGGACTATACACATTATGATTAACATCTCCATCCCTTCTGAGTCTGCCCTAACCAAAGACATAATAAAACTTCACAAAATAACCTGCTTCTGAGTTCACAACTTCATTATCAACACAGAAAAACAGAAAATATTCTTACCATGTCAGAGCAGTCCATTTCACATCCAACATCTAAAAGACCAAGAACACAAAGAGATAAGCATTTGAACTAATCTAATTCCCTGCTTGCAACAGGAAGAGTTTGTACCCTCCCAACTGCCTATTCACTAAGCACCCCCCTTCCCCTGCTGCTGCTCTTGGGCCTCACCTGATTGCAGTTAACAGTTCATTGAAGTTACTAATTTAGCAGAAAACTAAGAAGCAGAAGCAGAGGAAAGAGAGGCACAGTGTGTTGTTGCATTAACTCAGCTGTGTTCCCTAACTGCCTGATGAATGACAAGTCACAGAACCTAATTGGAAAGAGCCAGATCAGGAAACTATTTCTATACTTAACTGTTGAACAATTAGGCTTGCATTTAGTGCATCATTACTGACTAGAAGCTCTCTGTTACTGCCTCCCACAATATGACAGGGGGATTATCCAAGGATATCTCTGTCCAATGCACAACATAGAACAAACCAGTAGAAAGCTCTTCAGATTTGCCTGCACTTGGAAAATTTCCCAGGGTGGGCACACTGCAGTGGCAGAATCCCTTTCTGTTTCAAGTGGAACAAGTCTATCCAAAATAGCTGCTTGCAACTGGTACAAGAGACTATGAGACATTGATGAGAAACCGGAGTGGAGGACTGACCAAAGGGACATGCATCTTTTCCCCAAGCAGAAAACGGAAGAGGGCAGCTCTGCCAGTTTTCCACTGCTTTCACCACTTCTCTTTATTCCCTTAATCACAAAGACTGGGATCCCAGATGGTAATGACAGTCCAGACCTCTTTGGCCTTATCCACTTTGGGGTGTGACTGCATTCAAATATAGCCAGAAAAAGGATAAGTAGCTAGCACTGTCACGTTAGGTTGTGGGAAGAAGAAAAAAAAATTGCATTAAATCACTGCTTTTGGGACAGGTCTAAGACTTGGGGGAATTTTTTTAAAGTGACTTAAAAAGTGACTTAAGGCTCCCATTTTCCTTTGGCAATTTTTACAAGACATAAACTTCTTCAGTGCTCCATAGCTTGCCTGAATACCAAGTGATTCAGCAAGTTTTCCGTTTGTCTATATTCATATTTTCAAGCACAGTGAGAGGGAGACAATAGAGGCCAGATATGAAGAGCACAAACACAGCTGTGCAGTCAGGCTCTTCTAGAATCATCCCAGTCTGGCAAACCATAGTTCCAGAGTAGTCAATAGTGGCCAGTTTCCTTTTCATTCTGCTCTACAGCTACAACAGCGTACTGAGCAGCCCCTTACATTCAGGGAAACATGACTCTCCCTGCAGATCGATTGCAGATGACAGTAATTAATTATATAAAGGACAAGGTGTTGTGCCTCTCAGCCTCCAGCTTCTCTGTTTTTGACAGTTTGATCTTATAATTATCTTTCTATTTAGCATCACTCTGCTGTGCTTCACGCTGGATCTTCCAGCTTTCTAATAATAAGCCAGGAAGTCCATGAGACTCGTGTTTTGCTGCAGGGCTCTCCCCTAGGCTCCCTCCCTTTTGTCGCCTGGGTCTGCAGATGCAGTTCTATCCTCTGGTATGGAGAAGACGCTGTTATCATTGTGTACAGCACTTTGACAAGCATTTACACTGATATGCTTGTAAAAGATTGGTAGATTGAATCATAGAACACCAGGCTGGATGTGACCTCAAGGATCATCTGGTCCAATCTTTCTCGGCAAAAGCATGCTCTAGACAAGATGGCCCAGCACCCTGTCCAGCTGAGTCTTAAAAGTGTCTGTTGTTGGGGAAAAGATTGCTTCCATAATGCTCAGAAGGAACACCAGCACTTTTGTTTGTTTGTTTTTGCACTTGTAGTTTACTTAACACTGGGGGCCTAGCCTAGACTTGGGCTTCTATGTTAATAGCATCAGCTGTCACACTGTAGAGTGGGGGTGTTAGACCAACTGCTAAATCTTGGTTCAGTATATTGCAAGATAAAGATTTTGTTAGATTCAGTTTAGTAAGCGACAGATCCATTTCTTGAAAGTCATGCGCACAAAGAAATTGAGCAAAGAATCTGCAGCCTCCAAATGAAGAATGGTCTGTTTGCAGAGTTGAAACAGGTTTCCAGAGTTCTGGTACAGGAGTATGACAGACTCATTACAGCTCACACATAATCCTACTGGTTAGACCTTCCTCCAATCCTTTACAGCAAGAAAATGTCAACCCCTCAGGTTAGCCGACAACCATGGGGATCCCCACCTATCATTCTATTTATCATCCATTATTTGTTAACGCTGACTGTCAAAGATTCATGCAGTATCTAAGATGTCTCATTAATTGTTTTCCAAAGGTTTCCAACAACATTAGTTGTCTGAGAAAAAGAACCTGTGAACAATCTTCACCTAAGTGAACTGAAATAAAAAGCAATGTAGTTATTAGTAAAAGTGTCATGATAAAACACATCTCATTTAGAATATGAGGTGACGTCAACAACCACAACACTTGCACCTAAAAACCGTGCAACATAATACAGCTCAATTCAGCACACACATAAATCTAAATGTGGCTAATCACATTAGTCTGTCCACACAAAATGAAATGACCTGTGACTAATACTGACACAGATGAGACTGGGAAAATTATTTGTAGTGCAATATGAGCATCTATTTGGGCTGCACCCAGTTGTAGATGGTTAGGAAGTGAGGACCACAAGGGAATGAGGACCCTTTCTTATGCTCAGCAAGGCTGAAAGCTCAGCAATCTTCGCACACACAGTAAGAATTTATTTTGCCAAAAGACAAAGCATTCAATATTTTGCAAATACTGTTTTGCCCCCTGAAGGACAGTTATTTGGTTTGATATATTTCCATGATCTCCAGTTTTTTTTTTTCTCCACACAGAAACAAAGGTGTGGATAAAGACAGACAGAACAATAATGAAGTCAGATGTCCTGGCATATTGATAATGTGCTTTCAGGTCACAAAGTAACTACATCTACTTGCACTTTCCTTAGTAGAGATATATATAGTTCAGACGTAGAAAAATGAAGATGTATGTGCAAAGGTCAAAAAAGCTGTAATAGTTTATACCATCTGAAGGTGTGGCCCAATATACAACCATGTCCTCATTAAAGACTTTGGATAAGTCTACCAGATGCATTTCCTAGAGGTAGACAGTTCAGGCAGGAGAAGAGACATCAATGACTATAAAGGCCTCATGCTTCCTTAACGCACATCAGCATTAATGTGGGACACTGCCATATATGGAATCAATATCCCTAGCTAGTCATGTGCTTTGATGCTGGGGATATTAGTGCCTACCTTAGGCTCTGTGATTAAACAATTATACATTTTCTACCGGTAGGGATTAAGCAAGAAAGAAGGTTCCCAGTCTCCTCAGAAAGTATAATTTGATGCCACATATGTTAATCACATAAGGTAGCCTTGGGAGGCAACCACAGATACCACACCAAATCCTTGTCATGCCAGGGACAAGGGCTAGTTCAGCAGGCTTTTTCTAGTCTGAGCTGTAGTGAACAAATGGACCTTGCCAAAATGTCTGCGGAATAGTGACCTCACACCTCTTCAAGGTGCACATTCATAAGTGCAGGTGCAAAGAGAGATGACTAAGATGGGTTGAGTTTTGCACCAATATCAAAATTTGTTCAAGCAGGAACTAGCAATCAGGACAGATGACTGCAGCTATGCAAGACCTCTTCTTTCTAAGGCCAGGAACAGAAAGAAATGTCCTAGAGCATCTGATGTGGATAAACTTTTTTCCAGTACTCTTCTGAATAAAAGAGAGTGAAATAGGCTGTCTCTCTAGAGAAACTGAGCATGTGGATTGAGTACTAGCCAGTAGTATATGTTTATAAGCAACAGCCTGATTCAGCCAAAGAAGTTTTTTGATATTTTTTGTTGATTAAATGAGGAAGAGATGGCAGCCTGCCATTGTAATGTGATATCTTGGCAGGAAAATGCTTTGTGTTATATCACAACCATATGGTGGTGGAAAAGATTTTTTTTTTATTAAGTTGCTGTGATAGTCCATTCCCATTTTTAATGCAGCCTTTCTTCATAAGACTATGTTTGCTTCTCAGTTCTATCACAAGATTTGTTAGTGTATGACTACACTTTTATACCTAATAATGGCAAACATTAAAAACATTACAGTTTCAGAGGTACAATTACCTCTTCCATTGTGAAAAGGTAAATAAGCACACTGATGGAATGTAGCTTCTTTGAAGAGTTAATGCTGGTTTCCATAGGAAGGCATTCCTTTTTTTTTTTTTTTCCAGTGGATGAGAATACTGTTCACATCAGCTATGATCAAATGAGGTCTGACATTCTGTGGGAACAGTGAGAACAGGAAGATGTGTGGGAAGTTGCTGCTTGCATTTCTCTCTTCACCAGCTCACCTCCATTCCAGGAACGGCAACAATAAATAGATTCCCTCAGATATCTTCCTATAGCTAGTAGAAACCCCAAGCAAGTTGATACTATAGGAAACAGAGTTTTTCACACATTCTTAGGATAGGCTCCTACTCTAGTCCAGCTGACTTTCTCACTCTACATGTTTAGGAATCAGCAGATACCAACAACAATGAATTCAATCTTTTAGATTCAGAAGTCTGCAGGCTTTGACTTTCCTGTTGGGATAAGCCCATTACCACTATGAGGCTACGAATGAGTTTTTGGCATATGCATACTCCCCAGAACCCAGTACCAAGCTATGCTGCTCATGTTTCCAACTTTCACAGTCTTCTATTTTTGCAACACAAAAATGAATAAAAGTACACAGAATTTCTTTTCCATTAACAGCCATCCAAACACTGGCACAACCATCTCTGCAATCACCTTTTTTGCCAAGGAAGCTGAAATACAAGATAAGACACAGAGGTGCTTACCTAACAAAGCTTTCTCCAGCACAGCAAATAAATTTCCATTAAGGGTTCCTGAGGCTGATCTGTGCGGGATCCTAGTTCAGAACGCAGTACCCCTGCAGCTTGCTCTTGCCCAGACAGCTCTGCTTGTACTCGCAGGAGTGCATATGGCAGCTGGATTCTACTTCTTCACTGAAGTTCTTTGGCCCACTACGGCCACACTAAAGTGCAATAATAAAGTATATAATGCCCCTGAACACTTCCAGACACTCAAATGTGAACACCTATGCAGTTAAACTGATAGCATGGTTCCTGGTATGTTTCTGACCCAGGCAAAACAGCTTTCACCCTACAGCCCCAAGGTTTGTGTTAGAGTCATGATGTTACAGAACCAGTCCCCAGCCGGCAGTACTTCCACAGGTGGAAGCCCAGATAGTTACCAATCGTAATCACATTCTGTTCTGTGCCAGCGAACCTCAAGGCCTTGATACTTTCGTAATTTCTAACAGGTTTAATTCAGTAGGAAATATGTAAACTAAGCAATTTCCATTGATTTCAGCTATGGAATGATGTCAAGAACTAGTTCCACGTGATGAGTGAAAGGAACAGAGTCTGGCCTACCTTTGAACTTGCCCCAAGTCCTTCATGATATTGTTATGATCTGGATGCCTACAAAAAACAGATAACAACAGAAGTCCTGAACTCTAGAATGAAAACTCATAGGGAGGAGTTTTTCAGAAAATGATAGAAAATGCAACTGCTGTGACTTGTGTGATGGCAGTGCTGAAGTTTCTGCACTCATTCGCTGACTAGAAACATTACCAGGGCAGGTACAAATACGAAACTATTTCAACAAATGGTCCATAACTTGCCTACATGTTATAATTCAATTTTCTCTACTTTCATATACCTTTATTGCACTTCTTGGAACATAACAACCTAAGAGGTTTCTCTTTATGGCATGGAGCATATGAATGTTATAAAAGAATATTTACAGCAAAATATCCTCAAGAATTATTTACATTACTGTCAGCTCTTTTGAGACACTTTGAGACTAACCCTGTCTTTAGGGATCTTCCTTTTTAAAAATACCCGTGTCCCTCGATAAAACCCTTCACACTTTAGCCAGAGAAACCACATTTTGCTCATATGATGTATTTCTGACTGACAGCATAGTTTGCAGCATTTAAAAATACTCTTATGCAGTAGTCAAAACATAGCATGCTTGCAGCCCCTTGGAATCTTAATTCGAAGTCTGCCTAACTTCCTGTCAAAACTTACATAGTAAGCAGTAATCAGAAAGATCTTCTGTGAGAAAGAGTGAGTTTTGCAGGATCCAATGAGACAAAAGAAAAGGGTTTTATCTTCTGATTTTTCCAGAGCAGAATTGCAAAACAAACAATGCAGCCTCAAAGCAACAAATCTGAATTGGTCACGGTATAGCTCAATGGAGAATAAATACACTCTGAAAAGAAAATGAGAGATGAAAGAGAGACTTGACTGTAATTTACATTTGTTAATATGGAAATTATGAAAATAAGTAAATGTTTCTAAAAAGACATTAGTAGAATTCACCCAGATTTACAGTTTGATTTTGATTCTGCCGCTCCTTCTTATATATAATCCAACAGAGCTCAAGCTGCCTAAAAAGCACCGTTATTACAGTAATACAGAAGTCTGCTATGCCGAGTCATAAATCTTAACTCTGCCACTGAATGGTAGACCAACAGTAAATGGGCCAAGAACACAGAATTCTTCTACCTTAACTATTAACCATACGCTGAAGTAAGTATCCCTTGAGGAAAGCTTTGTATTCTGCAGGCATTATTACCAGCTCTTTCCAAACCTTTGTTCTCAAGTCAGCTACAAATGACAATGACAGCTTGCAGCTGTTCCCCTTGAGATCAGTGGTGAAATTTGCTTAAACTTTGAGGCCTCTAGGAGTGTAATAGTATGTGGGAGCACTCCAAAATGGCTAGAACAATACAGCAGCTTAAGACTCACACTATAGACCCCTGGAGAGGTAAACTGAAGTCTCTGGTTGGGTCCCAGGTATAAAGTGAAATCCAAACCCACCTCGTTCCAGAGATCACCAAATCAAGACACAGTCATTTAAAACGTTCATGTGCACACATGCATAGGCACAGAGAGGTGATCAGGCCTGGAGACAGGAAAGTCACAAGTCAGCATGCCTGTCTTGACAAGAGCCCAGACAGATTTGTTCAAAACCAGCTATGCCTAAGAGCAACTAATTCTCTCCCTGTGTTCATTACATTCTCACTCCTCTTTATGTGAAAATGATCATTCTGACCTGAAGAAAAATGTTTAATTATTACTCACTTTCATGGTCACAGCATTAAGTTTTTTCAAAGACGTCTTACAAACTGAGAACAAAAAAAAAGAAAAAGCCCTGTTACCTAAGAGCCTATTGAAATTCTTTAAGTCTCTGGGCATGCATTATGTATTCACCAAGTTTGCTGCTGGTGATGTAAGTTAGAAATTCTCCTGCTGGTTTTGATTACAGCTGCAGAGTCACAGATTTGAACAGCAGTAGACAATCATTTTTCTGAGCCTGCACATAAATATAAAACGTTTCCTTTTCCTTATCACATAAACCTTCCACTATGATTACTTCAAAATGAATTCCTGTTTTCTTCAGATTTTCTCCACTTATCGTTTTACAATTAACAAAATGTATTCCATCCAACAAAGCTCTGTTATTTGCATATTCAAAGGTCATCATACAGGTTAAAGTTATTTAACTATGAAAGAGATGATAATTTCACAATCTTTTTACATGCAGATAAAATACAAAATTACCTCTGGGTTTTTAATTTGCACATTTACAGACACATGATAAAGAGTTTTACGATAATGGTATAAGCAGCATAACGAACTTTCAATTAGTCTGTGACAGCTCTTCCCTCTGGCCTTTGCATTGTCATTTTATTATTTAAAACACTGTCATCTCCTTAAGGGAGCAACAAAGAATTTTACTTACTACACCCATACTTTGGAACCAAAATGGCAGCTTCTCCCAAGCGTGCTGCTGCAGCATGTCAGCTCGCATACATGCACTGCTTGGCATGCAAGTGTTCCTTGCCAAGCAGGCTGAAAGAGAGATAGAATCAGATAGAATTAGATCAACAAACCATCAGGTTTTATCGGTGTCACTAGCACTGAACAGTCCAGATCATCTGATTCAGGCAGTGATAAATGGCAAAGAAAAATCCTAGCTATTGCTATAGAACCATTGTGTTTTTTTTTTTTACTTTAGGTCATATTGCCTTTGTATAAACACAACAGAAATCCTTCTAGACATGAAACCTAAATTACCCCTGGAAAAAGTAATGCTCACTGAATTTCCTATGAAACTGTAACAAAGTGAAATTCTGTCCCCGATCTAAGAAATCTTTGGCATACCTTACAGAAAATTAGATTCCTCAGCGTGACATTTCACCCACCTCAGGTAAACCAATGCAGCTGAGCTAATTATGAGTCCAATCCATTCCAAAGTTACACTTTTCTCAGTTAACACCATGGCCATCCAACCTCCTAAAATAAATATTTCTAAATATTATGAACTACTCCAAAGCTGGTTGCTGTGACTACTTTGTATTTGTGTTGAAAGCCAACCATGTCAAAGTAATATTTTGGGTTTTGTCCCCAAGTGTCCGCACTTCTAAACCAGAGAGTAATTGATTGCAAGAAAGCAATTTCTGTATTTTTAGATGTCTAATCAAAACCTGCTATAGCAACTTGAAAAGTTCTAGAGACACAAGCAATAAAAAATATAAAAATAATGTGAATTTCATGAACAATAAGATCCTACAAGCCTCCAGAAATTGACATTATTTATTGAAAATCACAGGCAATTTTACGTCTCAGCTGCCTGCAATAGAATGCAGCCATTTCTGGTCATATCTGATGTAACAATATCGCACACCGATGGTAAATCTTTTACGAATGGCATGATTTTGAAGGGTGTAATCAGTGGGTCACACAGAACAACAGACAATTTACTTCTCTGTCAAGCATTCTGAACAGAAAAGAAAGGTCAGACACACATGTAGGCAAAGGAACGCTTCTATGAAAGTCACAAGAACATATGACTACAACGGGTCTAGAATAGCTGTTGAGCTATTCTACTGTCAGAGGTTTTACTCTTTTACATGTGTCTTCCTCATCATCATTTGCCATGAATCCTGTCTGGCCTGAAACTTTGACAGTTCAACACGTTACACAGTGAAAGCAACCTTCCTTTACCCCATCCTGAGACATCTTAAAAGATCCCTGCATCTTTTCTGATTCTTCTCATTTTATTTTTGTCTCAGTTCTAGATTGGTTAATATGGGGAGGAGAGTAGGACACAAATGCAAGTCACAATGAATAGTATCCTATTTGTACAGATTGCAGTTATAAGCTGTTCCTCCCATAGTAACTGCCCTCTCCAAAAAAGAAGATTCAAATGAATAATACAAACCCCACAATCTTATAATTAGAATGCAATTTTTCAAGACTTCTACTACAGGAAATACAACCACATTCCTTCGTGGCTGGACATGAGAACTCCAATGACAATATTACAATAGCAGAACAAAATGCCATGCATTTAAAAGACTATTTATAAAGACATGAAGAATTTAGAACTCTAGTACACCTAAGAATGCATAAGAAGTGACTTAAGATTGACTGAAGTGGAAGTCTTAAGATGAACTGAAACTTTTCAGAAGTTGATAAAAATAAGAAACCTGGTAAAGTTCATTTCTCTTCCTGAATTAATCTGAAAGTGGATGTGTGAGAAGCACTGCAAAAGACTTCCATTTTTATTTCATGTCAACTAAGGCTACAAATCATGTCTTGGAGAACTGGAAGTCTTGGGGCAAGATGAAATTGCCACTGTAGTCCAGAAGAGGACCACATATATCTTACAGGTCAGAAGCTTACTTGGACCCTTTACAGACCTTGATACAACACTGAAGCTGAAACTAACAATGTTAAAATGCCTGAATTAAAAAAAAAAAAAAAAGACTTTTTATCCTTCTGTTATTATTACACGTAGGACAGAATTCAGAGTCTTCGAACTAAACTCTTCTGCAAGCTATAAACAGGAACTATGGAACTATCAAGTTGCTTTCAGCAATTCATCCTGTAATCCTCTCTTTAGTTAGTGCTTTACTGCAGAAAGCACCTTGAAGCCAAAATCTAGCCATTGATATAGTGGAAAAAAAGAGCGGTGAAGAGTGGTTTGCTATCAACGTACTCTTTGAAGCATGAGTTTTCACATAGCTTAAGGAGTTAGAAGTGTTATTGGTCATAACATTATTCAGCCCTTTTAAACGATCCAGCTACAGTATTACTCTTGGTAACCTTCCTTGACAATGAATTAAACGGACTTACCAGACACTGAATGGAAGTAGTATTTCCTTTTATTGGATCCACATTCATTCTATTTAATGTCATCAAGCTCACATATTATAAGAAAGAACAAAGGAGGATCTCGTTTTCACTACGCATTTGTGATCTTGACGTAGATTTTTTTTAACTCAGCAAATTCTTTGTCCCATTTTCTTGCCATCCGGCCCAACTGTACGCCTCTTCAGATTAAACAAAATAATGATAATATTAAAAAAAATTGCAGGAGGCACAGAAGTTGACACTTAGCCTTCTCCTAGGATACCTGCTGTCTTAGTACCCTTGCCTCCATTCTGAGACATGAAAGGCTCTTTGAATTACACTATAATATGAGCTGTATGGTTGGGTGGTGGAACAGAAAAGACCCACTCTTCACCAAACTGTTTACCAGCCTATGATGAGGAGTAACCAAGGTTACTGGATGTAACTGGAAGAAAATCTTTTAATAGTCAATTTGACAAAGAAATTGAACTTTCAGGCCAATTCTCCAGAAATTCATGCCAAATTCAGAAACATTTTGGCTTTAGAAAAAGGAAAAAGAACATACAAGAAAACAAGACTTGTGTGATCATCCTTCCTATGCAAATGTTTGCGTGCCTGTCCATTGCTGTCACCATTTTTTGCCCCTAATAGCTTGGACACCCAGTAGCCAATGTTAATTAAACCTAGCACATCAACAGCAATTGAACAGAAAAATTCCTACAACTTTCATGAAAACAAACTTCAAGCTAAAGGAGAGAGATCCTATTAGCGTACACATTGAAGGGAAACCTCTGACATGAGCTCCACTAGCAGGTACCAATAGTTCCACATTAGCAAGACCAGTTACATATGCTTCTGTTACACCTCACAGCGTGTTTGACACCTGAGCACCAAAACCTGAAGCAATGAGTCTTATGAGTTCTGCCACTTTCAGGATGGAAATCAACACACAGGAAAAGAAAGCCAGTTCCTCCAACAGTTCCACCACCCAATGGCTAAGCTCCATGTCGGTGAGGATGGAGACAATCCTGGCTCCTCACTGTCTGAAATAGCCAGGTAGCCTGCACATCTAGGGGATGACAAAGGAAAGGCATTTTAGTCATTGCTCTAACTTAAGTCAGAAGGACATTAGCCACCCCCCATTTGGGATCAGCCAAAGAGGAGAACTGACTCAGAGGTGTCTTATTGTCACAGAATCTCCACGGAGCCCCAGCTCATGCGTTACACTTTGCTCGGGTCTCTGCTTCAAGCCCCTGCATCACCCAACAGCTGGTCCAGATCAGGTACTACCTGAACACCAAACCACAGCACATTTTCCAGCAAAGAAAATGGACATCTTATTCTTTTAATGCATAGAAGTACTTTTCTCTTTGTATCTTATAAGTAGCTCTGAGTTTCAGCTATTTTCACGTATATTTTAATCCTCTGCCTTCGGGTCATTTGATGAATCTTAGGGAGATTGTGCAACAACTTTACAAACTTATTTTTTCTCTTTTAATAAACCCACTCTTCTTTTTTATCGTACCTTCACTCGAATATTTTTATGAACACAATAAAAAGACAAAAGAACCCCGTATTTTAATGCTGTGCTTGTGTTACAGAACTATACTCTCACCTTTCTTAACCTGACTGCATATTGTTGCCACAGAGCTGGATGCAGGAGGGCACAAGGCATTGGCTTAGCACAAGCTCAGTTCGACCCTGAGGTCTGAGGGCATGGCTGTACGCTGAGACTCACACCTTGGCAAGGAACCAAAAGGCAAAAACTGCTGCTAGTTGCACTCAAAGGCAAGTTTCCTAGAAAAACATAACCCAGAATTGGAAAGAAGGTAAAAAGATCTTGGCCAAAGGCAGAGTTCCTTCATTCTAACAGGGAGAATGTGGTCGCAACTTCCTCCCATCTCTTCCCCCTTAGAACAGTGAGAGGTTTTTCATGTGCCCAGGACTTCAGTGATGGGAATATGGAGCCACTAAAAGGCTCCAGAGATTAGCAATGGAAGGAGAATGAAAAGAGTACAAGGTAGAGCATTTTGTTTACAACTTTTGCCAGCATTATTCCTTAGAGAGGGGGAGGAGTCTTTCTTTTTTGAAGTGTGGATGGAAGAGTAAGTAGTAGGCATTGTGAGTCAGATCAGATCAAGATACTGCCAAGCCTTTCACTAAGCTTTCTGAAGGCATCACATTGAAAATGACATTCCTCTTGGGCCTCAGTTTCCCAGCTGTAAAAAGACAACTTGTTTCATGGAAGCTCAAAGGTGGCTGTTATTTAGTGTGGGCCCTTATAAATAAGCATGGAGGAGTAGGAGGTTCCAGACAAGACAACAGTCTGTGAAAAGCAGAGATTATCAGAGATTATCATGCTTCAGAGCCGAGAATGTGTTATTTCTCAAGAATCATTCTGGCTAGAGCTTGAAACTCTCCCAATTTTAATGTGAGCTGAGTATGAAAGTTTGACGTTTCAAAGATTCCTGTGGACACAAAACATTCTTAAAAGTAACTTTTTAATGTGGAAAAACATTCATTCTGAATTCATTTTTTTAATGCAGGGGAAAAGAGGATGTGTTTGTCCATCTCCGGGGGTTCCCTACACTGCTCTATTCTAGGAGCAACGTGTACATTACATAAATCTATCATCTGCTTTGTCTGTCCTGCATCTCATGTTATATCTGCAAAATAAGACAGATGGGCCAAAAGAGCCAAATGCCATTTAGGACAATCAACAGAGCTACCACAGGCTTTGAAGGGAAGTTATTTCATGAAAGCTGCCATAAACTTAACTCCCTACCCAGTTCAATAGCTTCTCAGCAAAGTGAATGGGACAAATAAGCAGAATTTATAATTGAATGGTGTTAGTTTACTAATTATGCACAAAACACCGACATTCCAAAAATCAAACACACAAAATTAAATATCAGATCTCCTGAATAATACTGAAGGCTTCATTGCCTAGACACAGTTATAGGCTCTAAGACGTGTATTGAGTTTCAGGCTCTGGCAGTATTTTCCAAGGCTCTTGGGAAACACACTTACCATGTTTGAATCCACACCCTGGTGATTGTTACTGCTGTGTTATATGGTACAGATTAAAGAAGCTGACAACAGATCAAACTTAACAGGAAAGACTGATTTTGAAACTTCAGCAAGTCATCTTCTAAATGTAAAATCATTATGTCACCATTAATCCATTAGTATCCTTAGCACATTAAACAAGAACAGTAGAAACTGTTCTAATTTTTATTATCTTTTATTATCTTTTCCTTATTTTTTTTCAGAAGAATTTCAGAAGATACAAACTCTTAGAAAATGTAGAAGTATTTTAAACACAAAAGTAATTTGGCAGTATTGCATCACTTGATACCTGCATTCACATCACCAGTTGATAGAATCTTCCTCTCAACTGCTAGATAATTAATCTATTATGTTATGAAATAATTGTAAAAAAACAGCCTTCACGTACAATTCCTGAAAAAGCATTAATTATCCATACAGCTTTTCAAATCAGAAAGTCCTACCGCTTTTTTGAGTTCTTGTTTATTTTCCACCATGCCATAGGTCACACTTGGATATATACACTTGAATTCTCCCTTAAGCAAAAGCATCTCTTTAAGGCGTACTGCATGACCAAACTGTCAGAAAAGCATACTGATGACTAGCAATCATTGTGTGCTATCATTTTTTCCCACAAAAATAAGTAGGAGCAAAGGTTGTTTCTTGTATTTGAAGCTGATAATATCTAATGAACATCCTCAGCATCAGGCACCAATAAACACAATCTTTGCTACAGAATAAAATTCTACATCAAGAGAGCCCAGGGAAAGCATATAATTTCTTTCTTCATGAACCAGTCTGTGCTAGATAAAAATAATAAAAAAAGGCATTTCAAAACTTTGCTTTCAGATGCTGCATTTTGCCTTGACAATTGAGCCTTCTGAAGGGAAATTTCTGGAGTGAATATGGCTGAAACTAGCCCACTGAAATGATTTCTTGAAACCTACTTGTCACGTAGGGGTTCAGTTGCCATGAGCACCTGCTGTAGTCACTCTGGAATGACCTCATCATTAAAGATTAAACTCTCACTGTGACAGCAGATCATATCCTAGATTCAGTTTGGTTCCTTTGCAGCTGATATGCCTTTTCTTAGGCTGGATTAATTCTCCTACATGGGGCAATGCTGCTGAGTAATGGCATTCAAGAACGATCTACATCATTTTGACCATCTTCGGCATAGTGATCTTGAAATGATAGCATTCTCGATTCTTAGAGAAGCAAGGAGGGGGTCAGCAGAACTGCCACCTTGGACTTCAGGAGCGCAAACTTGGGTCTTTTCAGAAGCTTGGTTGACAGAGTCTGTTGGGAGGCAGTCCTGAAGGGCAAAGGAGTCCAGCAAGGCTGGACATTCTTCAAAAAGGAAGTCTTAAAGGTCCAGGCTGTGCCCATGTGCTGAAAAATTAGCTGTAGGGGAAAAAGACTGGCCTGGCTGAACAGAGAGCTGTGGTCACAGCTCAGGGAAAAAAAGAGAGTTTATTGCCTTTGGAAGAAAGGGCAGCCACTCATAAGGAATACAAAGATGTTGTGAGGTAATGCAAGGAGAAAATTAGGTGGTCCAAAGCCTAACTAGAACTTAACCTGGCTTCTGCTGTTAAGGACAATAAAAAATGTTTCTATAAATATGTTAGCAGTAAAAGGAGGACTAAGGATAATCTCAACCCTTTATTAGATGGGGGCGGAAACATAGGGAACAAGGATGAGGAAAAGGCTGAGGTACTTAATGCCTTCTTTG
>VZSZ01004945.1:0-104566 GCA_013398815.1 Ibidorhyncha struthersii
AGAAGGCCTCATCAACTACCCCATCCTGATCAGGTGGCCTGATTCAAAAGGTTCAAAAGAACCTGTGAAGATACAGAAGATTATAATGCATGTTTATTAACCAACCCACAACAAATGATAGCTTGTTCTAGCGGATACAAGTGAACAGTCACTGCCAGGCTCACTGTGTGAGGTAACCAGCTTTTGAGGAATACTTCTTCACATGTAAGCACAATTTTACTTCTGCTAAACTTCACAGTGAACACGGAAGAAAATTAATGCAACCTGCATGATTATCAGTAGAGAGCAAATTCCAAAATTGTTGATGGAAGTATTTTCAGAAAGTTAGTTGCAAATGAAATATCAAACGTGACAAAAAAAGACAGAGCTTTACTTTTAAGAGCAGGATGGTGTGTGGGTGAGCAGTTATGTAACACCTAATAGCACCATTTTAGTTATTTCTTTATTCTTTCCTAAATATCCATCAGCTTGGACAAACATAGCAACACTGATGGAGATGTATTGGAGCATTGGTAGACTCTTAATATTGTTAGAGTGATTACAATGATTACAGCTACATACAGGTATATTTGATGCTATTTGATACCAGTTTAGTACAAAAAGGATGCTTTTACTAAACGTCATGCTAAATTATTGGCCAAGAGGTCATTAAAGAAATCAAAATCTAATGAATTGAGGACAACTGGATGCATGTATAAAATACCTAACATATAGCTGCAATATTGCTAGAGGTCAGTATTTTGGAAGACCCATGCGGACAGGATTAAAAAGAAAACATTTTATGAGACTTTTATTTTGTTTATCATTTTTTTCTGAAAAAGCTTCAGTAGCTTCTACTAGACATCCTGATTATACAAGCCGTGTGTAGTCAATGACTTCTTTATAATGAGGCCAAAGGAAATGAAAAAATATGTTAACAAAAATTGCCAGTAAATTTTAATAATGAGAAAATTATCTGTATGTGTGCTGTACGATAGGCAGTAATGTAAGAACCTAACTCAATCAGACAGTGATCTGCAGATGGACACTACATTCAATTCAAAGATGAAAAGGCTACATTAATCAAATCCATTATCTATTGAAAAATGTGTACTCAGTTCAAATAATTCTTATATCTTCACACTGGTCATGCGGCTGCTGCCTCAGTAACAATCTAGCAGAGTATGCTAAGGTGAATGAAATGGCTGATTTTAGGGAAAATCTTTAAGACAGTAGGGCCAGACATAACAAGAAATCAGCCTGAACACATCTTAAGTACCCTCTGCTCCCAGCCAACCCAGGTGGGGTATGGGCGGGGAGGAGGGGTAGGGTGAGGGTCTTCTCACTACCTTCATGCTGCCATTCAACAGTTTTTCAAGCTCAGTTTGATCAAAAGTACCAAAAATTTCAACTGGAGGGAAGAGATATTCCTCCACCAGCGCTGCACTGTTTGCATTAATGTACAGATTCAGCCTATTTACCTCTGAAACAGGGATGTTTATATAACTTCTGCCCTTCTAAGATGAACAGCACAATTTACAACTCCATCAAGGTTGTCCTGGTTACCCCTCCAGCCACCAATGGAGAGAAATCAGTACTCTGACAATCCAGTACTCTAAAGCACAGCTGGGCTCAGGTGACAACCCCGAACGGTCTTCCAGTCTTACTCTGTCTGTGGCAAGGGGTAGCAATAACCCATCAGCAGTAAGCAGAGAGTAAAATGTTGGGCTCTTAGCTCCAAACAAAAGTCTCAGGCCCTCATTATGGCATTACTGACCTGTGCCGTTCTTCCCACCTGTTTGTTTGTCTTACAATTTCATGTCACACATGGCCCCTCTTCTTTTAAGTTGCGCTAACAACAGAGCATTGGAAAAGCCTACTGCATTAGTTGCCTTGCCCGGGAAACCTGCTGCACATCTCAAAACTGCATTTCAGCTGTCTTCAGGCTCAGGCAGCTGGTTTTCATTGTGCCTGATTTACATTTTCAAACTTTTTTTACAATTGCAAAAGCTAAAAGAATATATATGGGGGAGTTTTTTAAATAAAAACAAACAAACAGACCCAGAGAGTTCCCAGTAATTACCTCATTTCAAAAGTTTAGGTTGTAAGCAAGGAAACTGTGCCAGCTGGGATGTATTTTATCTATAGACTGAAGGGGTAAAATCCTTCATTGCTGACTGCCTGGTCCGAGTCTCTGTAAAAAACTAAGAGGAGACTCTGAGGTTATTATAACATATTTGAGGGACAACTATATTTTCTGTGATATCATATTTGTTTCAAGATTATTGTCTGGCCAGAAGTAACGAAACCATTTTATGTTTTTGTTCCCCTTACCCAACTGAAAAAAAATGGTGATCATTCCGTATAAAAGTATATTGGCTTATATAGAAGATTAATTTATAATGCAATAAATGCTGTAGCATTTATTCCTATGGTATTTCAGCTTCCCTAAAATTAATTTTTGCCAAAAACAAACTGCAAAGAACAATCTATCCAAAGCCTTGATTCCTTAACTGCATGAACTAAGCAGTTCTTCACAAAGCCCCTGATGTGCACTGAAATGCATAAAGTTTAATATGATACCATGTTAGCACTCATCATGTGACTCAAGTGGTGAAACAGAAATAAGATTTTGAAAACAATTTTTTTTTTGCTTTTTCTTACCCTAAGGCTGAATGAAATTAAAAGCCTTAAGTTCTGTAGAGCAGGATTCAAAGTAGGTACACATCCATAAAGGTGGATGCATGCTTCTGAGATAAGATGCCTAGTCCTGAGCAAAGGCTGTCCTATAAGAACAAACATCAAAGCTATCTTTAGGATGGCTACATTATACCTGGAAATGTTTATTTTCAATAGCTATAAATAAAAGTCCAGATTGGGTAGCTGAGTTACGCAGTAGGTGTCTGGAGTTATGGTAATAAAAAACATAGTGACCCGAGCTTCCTGCAGTCGGTACCCCTGGGCACTATTGAGTATCCAAGGAAAAACAAATACAAACAAAAATACAAGCAAAAGTTAATGTTCAGGCAGGGAAATTGAGAACAGTTCTCTTGCAGTCTGTAAACAGAGGCTTATTCCACTGGCCTTCCAAATTCATTAACACTAAATTTCCTTATTCTGCAAGATTTCTGAGATCTATTCACACTACTAATGAAAACTCTTGATCCGCTCTTTCTTACTGAGACAGTTTTCTTAGAGGGCATTGTCCAAAATGTTTTCTTGACAGGCCTGTTTCTAGGAGGAGAGGAACATCGCTGTTAAGCATAGCTCAGGAGAAATACAGATTTCTTTAACAGACAACCTCACTTCACTGGTGGAAGAATATGAGAAATTATTTCTGTTCAGGCAGGAGAAATAATCTCAGAGAAGAACTAAAAATCTGTGATAGTTTAAATGAGTTACAGCATCATGGTTACAATATGGGAAGTGCACAGCCTTCTTACCTTAAATAAGATTTCCTGTTGCAATTCTTTATTAGACGACATGAATTGCCCTCAGCAAAACAAATTTTTATGGATAGTTGCCATAGGGAAATGTCTAGGGGAATTAAACCGTTCACTGCACTATGGTGGCCTTAGCTCAGGCACTGCTAGTGGCTGCAACAATATGCCTTTAAGGACAAAAAGGGGGAAGAAGGCAAGAGAAGTGAAAGAAGAAAAACGGTGCAAAAAAGACAAACAACACAACAACCAAAAAGAGTGCAGCTGAGGACACAGAAGGAGGTCTTAAAGCATTATAGTGGGAACATATTAAAGTGTAGGTTATTGGTACAGAGACACCAGGCAAACTACAAATTCACTGGATTCTGTAAGACTGGCTGTTTTCTACAAACTCTGAGATTAGTGAGCTCCTGTATGGCCACTTAAACTGTGGTTTTATGTACTCTTCTTATGGGATCAGGGACAGCTCTTGCCATGTTTAAATGGGGTCAAAATTCTCCTATCTCAGAAAAAAAAAAACATGTCAGAACACAAGAAGGGATGCTGAAGTAACTTC
The DNA here is from genome assembly GCA_013398815.1 of Ibidorhyncha struthersii. NCBI lineage: Eukaryota > Metazoa > Chordata > Aves > Charadriiformes > Charadriidae > Ibidorhyncha > Ibidorhyncha struthersii. Next base: position 3,976 of record VZSZ01004945.1, read on the forward strand.
TTATCTAGCCATGATATCTAACAGTGCTGGTTTAGGAAAAGAAACGCTTTCAGATGGAGGTGAGTCCTAACAGCTAACAGAAAGAAATGCTTTTTCGTCTATTTAGGATCAAGTAATTAAGAGTTTACGAAGTAGTTTTTACTAAGATCAGATTTCTCAGTCTCTTTTAGAAAGACCTGTTGCTCAGTTGTTTACAAAAGTACTTGTACTTGATAGTCTGAAGAGTTTATACCTAAGCATTTGTAAACAAACTGGTATGGTCTGATTTTAGTATTGACCCAGGCTCAAGCAAGAGATCGGAAAAGATGACTTTCTGAAATGCTTGTCAATATAAGTTATTCTATGATTCTGTCATCCATTGGATTTTTCCATTTGTTGGCATTTAACAGTCTCCCTCTTTAACTTGGGAATTCAAACCCTCACAGTATAGGACAACTATGTCTGTGTACAGAGAGCGCAATATCGCCTTTGCACTGATTAGCTGGATGATTACACTCCGAGTAGATCTTCTCAGAGTTTTAGTGATAGCTCCTGAAGTAGTAAATTTCAGCTACCAAGACTTTGATAGTTTAGGGAAAAATTAGCTTGCTTGGCAAATTTCAGGGGTAAAGCACAGTTAGTTGTGAACTTGGGCAGAGACGTCTTAGCTACCATACTGCTTCATAACATAACATAACACTCTCAGAACATGTTTGAAAAACAACACATCACTACAGTTTATTGCTTTTCCAGGCAAAGGCAAAAAGAGGAACTGGACATCATACCCTTGCCTCCTCTTTGCCTGTGTTTCTGGTAGCTTGTCCAGCTTGTATTTCTTTACAGTAAAGGTTTTTCCAACCTTGAAATGTGTTGGAGACTTCTAATAACTCCACTGGGGGACTTCTTACTTTCAGAAGATCTTGCCTGGTGTTCAGTTTGACTAACCACTTTATTCTACTGATTTTTCCTACACATCCATATGTCTCCCTCTTTAGCATGTTCACATCTTTCTAACATAAATTTAGGTTTTCATCCCTTAGTCTTTTTCTGTCCACCTGTAATTCTACTACAAACACATGGACATCTGTTAGCCCTTTATTCACACTGTCTTAGCAATGTGCTGCTTCTTGTCTGATCTCTTTAGGTTTGTTTTTTTTTTTCCTTTGAGGGTGTATGCATATTCCATTGTCAGAACACAGTGAATTATTCTAGGTATTGTCACCCCTAGAGCCAAAGAAAGAGGAGTAAGTATGTCACAGCTGTGTGTTGAGAAGCCTACATGTGAAGCATAAAATCCTACTGGGCTTTTTTTCCCCAACATATCATCCTACAAAATCAGATCTAATTTACTGCTGGTTATTTCTAGCTCTTCTTTTCAGCATTACAGATTTCCATGCTCCTCCTTCCCATTGAATATCAATGCTTCAAATTATATCCCTTCAAGATAGCAACGTCCCCCGTGGGAATAGCAGTTGCTGGTTACCACCTGCTGGCCAGCCAGGACCATATCACTGAACACTGCTTGCTGCCTTTCATGCAGAACTCTGTGAACGTAAGAGTCCGAACTATCTTAATTTAGCAGGTATATCCAGACTGTCTGACAAGTTATAGAGATGAAAAACAAAAATTGATACAATCAAGTTCTCAGATGTAGACAAAATTTTAAGGATATTCAGACAGTTGTTGTGTGAACTTTGTCAGATACCATGGCACGTAGCACAGCAAGATCTACACACAGGAAAACAAAATCTCTAAATGGCTGTAAAACTGCAGTTCCTCACATATTCGGAGAAGTTCTAATATGAAAATCAGGCTCACAGGAGGTTGGAGTCACTTCTACAAGTGTAGGAATAATGCATACCTTTCTTGGTTAAGTGGAGAAAATGGCCTGTTAAAGGGTTACATCTTTCCTTGTGCGGCAACTAGAACAGAGAATAAGTTCCACCCACCACACCGATCAAAGTCTCTGCTCAGTGAAGGAGGAGGAAGGGGATGAGAGCAGAGGTTACTGCAGAGGAATGACTGAAAAAGGGATGCTGACAGAAGAGGTAACTGAAAGGTGAGGTGCAGCCCGTGTGAAAGCTACAAGCATGATCTGGAGAAAAAACTAAGACGGGACATTCCATGCTAAGTATTGAAAAGACATGAAGATCTAAGTTCCTGACACTTCAAGACTTGGTGTGCCATTCAGTGCTGAACAGTTCTGTGATGAAACTATTCCCTACTTAGGAATTGCCTGGCCTTTGTGGCATGACCAAGATGGTCATAGGCATCCTATGCTGTGGTTTCTATTGTGATTTCCTGATTTCATGTATGCTGTGCAAATAGAAAGCATACAGAAACTGAGAAAAGCCCAGTATCTAGTATTCGACAGTATTGTTTTACTGCTTGCACTTAAAAAATTTTCTGATACAATAACACCATAGAGCCAGCTGACCAGGAGACATCGTTGCTGAACTTCCAGGAGGACATTACATCCATTTCTATGCGATATATTTCAAGGTCTTTAGCAAAAAATAAAAAATAAAAAAAGCTGCATGCTTATTGATGTTGTTTGTTTCACCTATACCTACTGGGATAACATACAATTTTCACATTACTTAAAGTGGTGTTATTGACATAGACAAAACTGTATTCCTAGTAAATGATCCATACATCAGCAGTGGTATGAACTTCGCTGCTTTTCATTCTTTAAGGTTTTAATCTATGACTCATCAGCAACTTCACTGAGGTGTAGAATAACCTCCAGGGAAAAATATTTTTCAATCAATAGCATATAGTAGAAAAGCAGTACATGCATGAATAAACTAATTGAAGGATGTGTTTCCTCAGTCTCAGCTCTGTTATCACATTCTAATTTCCCACAGTTTTTGCAATTTAACGTTTCTGGTTGATAAAAGTTCATCGTGATAGAGAGGATTTGTTTAACATATATGAGATTTAACTACTAATTGAACTGTGTGAGATTAAATTAAAGCTATTAACAAGTTTGTCATTGCTCAGACTGAGCAGAAACGTTGACATCCACAAATCAGTTGACAGAAAGCCTTGATGTCTTTGTCCTGATCATGCTTCCATTACTTGCCACAGAAGATGCTCCCTGATATTCCAGAACAGGTTACAAGATCTCAAACCCTTGTGGTGCGCTCTTTCAGAGATGCCTTCACCCCTATTTGATTGTAAAAACCCCACTCTTAACTTCTTATCATCATTGCTGAATTATGTTCCTTCTGTACCAAAATGACACACACATTCCGGAAGCACAGAAATGGTTATGCAAGTAACAGTAAAAACAGTGCATTATTCAAAAGCAGTAAGGTGACATAGATCCAAAGCAAACATGACATCAAACTCTTTCAAAAAGAAGCATCTGAGCTAACGCTATATTTAAGATTGCAACCTTAATCAAGGAGGTGCTTCCAAGAAGCTTTGAACCAGTAGCAGAAGGTCCAGAAAAGATTCTGGTGGAAACACAATTCATGAGAAAAAATCCTCTGCGATTCAGAGTAATACAGAGAAGCAGCAATATCTCCCGGTTCCTATTGTATCAATGTTGTCCATATGAGGCAGGGGCTCAGTAACAGCAGAGTCCCTGAGGTGTACAGGAAGCTGGCATGAGAGACTACAAATGTGTTGACAGATTTATTTCAATGTTAAAAATGAAGTATTTTACCGAAATCTGTGTGTGCACAAACAGTGCAGCCAGGGCAGGAACTCCTCAGCATATAAAGGAATTGTTCAGATGTTCTGTTGAATTTCTTTCCTCCTATCCTTTTATTTTATTCCTCTACTTGTAAACCAAATTTGCACTGCAGAACTTGTCAGAAAAAGCAGGAGTTTTGAACAGTTTGGGTAGAGATGAACATTTGGTATCCAGAGTTTACCCCAGATTTTACTTCTTCCAGTGGAAAAAAAACCCCGTGTACTCGGGTTTGAGCACATCACAGGGCAGGTAACAAAACAGCATTCTTGGGATAGGTCTGTTAATCAAAGTTTTCATCTTAATTACTTACTCCTACATCAATGAAACGACACTGAATTTCTCAACTCCGCTTCATTCATAACACAACATCCAGTTTTTCATACTGCCGTGCTTTCGTGCCAGCTATAGATGTCTATCCACATAAACCCATGTATATGTTAGAGTTTCAAATGTCACTGTCACGCTTTACAGTGAAGCCCCTGGAAATCCTCTTAGCTCCACCTAAGTTTAGTGGGAGTCTTTTGTGCAGAAGGTTGTCCATGACACTTTGTGATCTTCTCCCCTTAAGTTTAGGCAGAAACTCCACCTGTCAGAATAGGAAGATACCTTTGCTGTATCTCTGTATCACCAGAACCAGAAAAGAAGGTTTAAAATCCCTACCAAACTGACCTGAAGTTTTTTGTAATCTAGTGAAAAGTTTCTGTTTGAGGGAAGTTTTAAGAAGGTCCCAAATGTATTTAAGTTTCTTTTCTTTATTCTAATTTTAGCCTACATGTCTACTTCTCTTCCTACGTATCCCTTTTTTCCAGGTCGTCTTCTGGGACTAGGTGAGTTTTTTAGAAAGGTATTCTAAAATTACAACTTTATTTAAGTTATCTGAGTCGCAGAGGGAACAAAAAGCCAGGATGGGGTACATAAAAGAAAAGAAGAAAACAACAGCCTTCAGACTTTTTTTCCAGAAATTGTGAATAATAATATCATACCATTTTCAGGAAGAGAATGAGCAAGTGTGTGAGTATGTCAGATTTGTGTTACTCTTTGGGGAAAAACACTGTGTGACAAGGAAGAGGAGAATTAATAAAGGGGGCAGAAAAAAATGTAAAACCGAATAGCATGCACCAAAGGAATTGTCCTTTTGCGTCCTCTCTTTTGCCAACGTGACTTAGACAGAGGGATCACTTCCCATGAAGACAGCCCTCCTTCTTGATGTTCTTTGTATACCATGTCTAGCACAAGGCACCAATCCTGACAGGTTCCTTCATGAATGACTGTAATAAACTTATAAAGCCATGTCATCCTATACTTCCTCACATAGATACCAACTTTTTTTCCCCCCTTAATGCTCATATAGGCTACAGTCCTATTTATGCTGGTATATTAAAATATAGCAGCTATGAGAACTGTCAAAACCAATTCCTGTTTCCTTGCACTGGAGAGGTTCAGCATGTGTTCTGGCTTTATGCTTAACGTTCATTAAAACCTAAAAAATGATACATACAATGCCACTGGGGGATAATGAACTGAATGTTATCCTAACTTTCCAGACTTAGAAAATGAGATGTCAAGTGTGGGGAAGTGCACCTGTAATTGCCCTTAGTGAGAGAGACAGCTGGAGCTGATCACTGCTGTTTCTCCACAAACAGCCTGAATGAAAAGATATCTCTGGCTCTCCTGAACTCTCCCAAAGGGTCAAATTTCACTTCAGCTGGCGTAAAAATCTCCCGCTGATTTGCTCAACTTGTTAATTTCTTTGCAGTTCAACCTTTCTTAACCACTTAGCAGATAAATAAAACCCGCAAGCACCCTTAGAGTGCCACCTTTGGAAAATTAATTCCAACAGTAACTCCAGGTTTCTGGGCTAGCTATATGCATATATATATGCTATATGCATATCAAATCAATCTGAGGTTACATTAATAAGAAAGTTCTAAAAGCCATGGGATGGAAGCGGATTAAGCTAATCAAGTCCTATTGATAAACACATGCCCAAATCTCCACGCTCTTTTGTCAACATAAACCTTTCCTGTTAATATAATTTTATGCAGTAATTGTTTTTTTTCACTTCTTCAGAAGACAAGTTATTCTATTTGTAAAAGAAAAAAATGTGCTCTGTCAAATTTATTCAGAAGGAGAATTTAAAATAAACAGCTATAGTTAGCTGCAACACTGACCTTCAACAAAAATATTTTAAAGTGATAATATTAGACTGCAGCCAGAAAGTGACAAGTGTCAGCTTTCATTAAAATCTTTAAGTATGTTAATCTAATTGACAATCGTTGAAATGTTGAGAAGCAGTAACGTCCTCACATCAACAACGGAGCAGCTCAGCCTCTACCCAACACCTCATATCCTACCAGGATTAGAAACATAGATTAATGAAGGCTATTTCATTTAAACTCGTCAACTTTGGGAATCCCCCTTTTATCTTGCTTCTTCTGAAGTTTGGACCCGTATATTTGCAGTGTTTTATTTTGCCTAACTGCAATCTTAGGCTTATCCTAGATTTGTCAGGATTATTTTTCGTTCTCCTGTCTGAAGAGAAAAAATTTGTTAGTAAATCTGAAGTATGCTAGAGTACAGCACCAGCCATGGACTCCACACCACATAGGAAGAAGGAAAGTGTCTTTCTAGCCCCATGTTGGTGAGCTCCATCAATTCGTTGTCCCTATAAGGGTCAGTTTTCACATACAATAAATTCTTCAAAGGCAGCTGAAAATTACTCTAGAACTTTTGATGAGAGCTGAGAAATTGTGCAGAAATCACACTTTTGGCTTTTGAAACTTTGGGCACCTCAGGTGTTTAAGAAGAATAAATTACTTTTCCCCTTCACGTTGCCACCCCTTGGTACTGCCTTACATCAGCCCCAGAGAGAATCCCGGGGCACCTGTCAAAGACAGAAATGACAGCGATCCATCTGCCACTTTCTCAGTGTGCTATTTACCTCCAGTAGAATTTTCAGCATGGTGGTAATAGATTTTTATCATTTAATTGAATCAGTCACTGTCTATTTCTGTTTGCACTGCCAGTAGGATCAGCAAATACTTCCCCAAACCCAGGATCCTTCTAGAAACTAAATGAAGCACAGGAGCACAGTATTCCCTCTCTCACACTGCACAAGTGACTGCAAAGCAGGGCTGCTCACATGCATTCTACTAATTTTCCATACTGAATAGTAATCTCCCAATGCTTAACGTATTTGGAGAAGTTTAATACCCTTGAATCACTTTTTTTTCAGACAGGTGTTTTTTGGATCATTCTCCAAGCTGAAAGAGGGCTTAATATAGGGCTAAAACTAAAAAAAAACCCCAACAAACAAAACAAACAAACAAACAAAAACACCAACAAAAACCAAACTTTAAAAACTAAACTCAAGGCTCTGGAATTAAAACTGGAAGACATTATTTTTTATAACAACTAATTGGGTCCCCAGTTCTGGCACACATTGTAGAACTACTACTTACTTGGTGATAACTATTAATTGATCGAGTATCTTTTATTCTTTTAAACCAGAGTGCCACGTTTTTGCAACTACAGATATCGAGCAGGCTTGAGAAGAGAGCGAGGCAGCTATCCTTGCTGTCCCATCCAACAGCAATCCTGCAACTATGTTAAAGCTAGTTTAAAAGGATGAAGCACATTTTTGTTTCAGAACAGGTATATGTTCATATTTTACACTTTGCCATCAGAAAGATCAAAGCCCACATCTGAGGTTAGTGGCTTTCAACCAGAGGCTGTTTTTAAGAACAGATATTTCATTGAAAGAAAAAAAAAGAGTAGAAATAAAGACCCCCAAACAGTTCCTGTCTTCCACATTCCTGAGTCAGAAACGCACCTCCTCATGAGGGCTGGTACCTCCTCTGCTTCTGACTCTACAGATTCAACCTACTCCTTCTCAGAAAGACGAAGTATCCGATTACGGGTTAGGTTACAGTGGACACAGATTACTTGCCTTTTCCACAAATTACTGATAAATGACATTCCCATTTCTTTTACCTCCATATAAATAACAATGTTTCCTCCAAATATTTCACTGAAGTGGCTTCAGTCTATCACATCTAAGGCTTCAGTTGTCACCCTTTCCCTTTTACTGAGAATAAGAGTTCTCTTCTATTTACTTGTAGGTAGGTATATTACCCATAGAGTTTTCTGGTCTTTTTGGCTTTCCTCTCACATCTCATGCTCTCAAGTCTTTCCTTACAGCCCTGAGAAAGAATAGAAACACTACAACCTTTCCCTTACTTTAACAGAGAACATTAATTAATCTTATTAAATTCCCTTTTCCTCTGCAGTATTAGAGGTTTCTATCTACATTTCAGAAAGGAAATTTAGTTTGCAGTTCAAAAAATAGCCTGAAGAAAGCTTGGAATCTTTTCCCTATTTTGCTATGAGCCACAAAACCACTCTGTTAAAATCAGCTTCCAGGCAAACTGATGTTTTCTTAACATACGTTCCTCAAAGCTGTGCCAGCTGTAGTGCTTTCTACAGCCAATCACTGCGTTAATTGAGATAAGCAATGAAAACATAAACACCTAAGTTACAGCAGCTTCTAAGATATTTAAAGCTGACTTGGGTATGTTATGTTAAACCACCTAAATTGTGTCTCCCGGTCCTTCATATTTAAAGTAATGAAAGTGTTACTGGTGGTTTTGTTTGCTTGTCACAGCTTGTGGCCCACAGGAAAAACAAAGATACCAAAAGTAGCTTTGGTTTCTGTTTCTACGCTCAGAATGGCCTTAGCAGCGTTTACGACAAGACCCAATGTGATATATCAACTATTTGAATCTTTATCAGCATCTTCTTTGATCCAAACTGGTCTTGCCGTTAGTCATTTTAAGTTAAACAGGCATTAACAAAAGTACTGCAATCTTTCCCAACATTAAGAAACTCAGCAGTCTTATTAAGGACCATTTTCCTCTCCAGCACTCAATTTTGTTTATGGGACTTCACATGCTGTTGAAAGATATTCTGGATTTGTCCCATCCATCTCAGAAAAGAGCCAAAAACCTGGAGGAAAAGTTCATTAATTCTGCTGACAGTGACAAAATAAAAAGAATTCTCTCCTAGGCTACCTCGAAATTAATAAAAGCTAAGCAGCACATCTCAAACCAGTGAGGTGGTCGAAAAACACCATGTCCACAGCTTTGAGGAGCTGTCAGTACGGAAAGACCAAGAACAGAGTACAGTAAGGACACAGTGAGAGGCTGGCTTCCCTGGAGAGCCCTGTACCACTATTTCAGCTTATAGAGAGACGCTGATCTCATAGGCGACAGCACCAAGGAAGCTGGAAGAAAATAGAACTGGTCATTCCTGTCAGGATATACATGGATTTAGGCAGTCTTGAGGCAAGAGCTTTGATTTTGCTTAAATCCTCATCTTTTTCTGGTGAAGAACTGACTCTCAGGTGTGTTAGCAGTCTGGAAATTTGGGGTTGCCCTCCTGACACTTTTTGTGCTAGTATTTCACTACATCACCAGTTTTTGCAAGGCAGACTGTATTTTTACATAAAGCATAAATTGATTAAAAGAACAAAACCACTCCATGATCATTTTGTGCATGCAAAATACTTTTCCTGAAAAAAAACCAAAAACCTCCTCTTTTTTTGCATTATTTTTAAATAGAAGCATTGCCCATGCCTTTTCAAGAATGCAGGAAAGCCCTACAAATCCAAAGAACTTTTCTTCTATATGCTATTAAAGGTGAATGATTGCATTATAAGCTGTAGCCCTCTGTCTGGTAGCTAGTCATTTAAATCCTTATTTGCTATAATCTCCGAGATACTGTGTCATTTTGAACTACAAGAATGAGTTATTAACTTGATGAGAGAAGAAAATGGACACGAACTACTTTCTCCTAATCTGTTTTTTTGGGTGTCCTTTTTTTTTTTTTTTTTTTACAGCCTCTACAGTTTCTAAAGAATATGGTTTTAAATTAGGGTCTTTGACAGCAAAAGCAGAGCACATTTTATAACTCCCAGACCTACAACAAACAGCTGTATATAAGCATAAACCCAGACAGTTTCTGTCTTAAAGTGCTCCAGGCCACTGTTGGCCCAGTTCTCAGTTGTATTACAGCCCCTGTTGTGCCATTTCTCTTGCGCAAAGAGGCTATAAAGCCATCTTCTGCAGAAATCCTTTCAGCAACGGGTCAAATGCTGAACAGCGCAAAGCCAACGTAGCTGCTCATCGCCCCGTCTGCAGTGGTCCAGAGCCTTAGGAGGTGCACAGCTCTGCTGTAACATCACTTGTCTTCTCTTTCCAGAATAGCTCATCTGCATGCCAAGAAACTGGGTTACTGCAGTCTTTGAGGTATTCTAACTTTTATGAGGAGAAAGCCTGGTCTAGGAGATACAAATAGTTCATGTTTTTTTTTTTTTAATTTGTCTTCTCTCAGGGAACTGTCCCTGTGCCAGAAACTCTCCTGGCATAAAAGCTTGGCACAGGGTTTTTTCCCCTAGGACACTGTATTCATTTGTTGCTAATTATAAGGTAAAGGTGTCTTTTTTGTCCCCCCTAGTGGATTACATATTCCACAATCATATGTTCAACCTAGATTAAAAAATAAATAGAAATATAACCTTCCAGGCACAGCATTTCTCCTAGACTGCACAGAAGCAACTCCATGAATATTCACTGTCCTTTCATAGATTACATGGGGCAGGAAATGAATTTGAGCCATTCTTGCTTTTTGATGGATGCTGTTGTTGAAGCAATTGTGCCAGCTTTTCAGGGACACACAGATGGCCTGGTGATTGCTGAAATGGTAGGGCCTCAACACCAGAGCTAACCGAAGAATAGGAATTTTTAATAAAGAATGCTGACGACATAAAATGAGCTTTTATAATTTTTTTCTCTAAGTTTTCCAGGAAGAGTGTCTGAAAACTGCAATATTTTGTCTACAAATACATACATAGAAAACCCAATTTTACAGTACAAATCAGTTCCAGTAGAAAATTACTGAGGAGACTCCTTCAGCTCAGTTGTAAATTCTTCCTCAGATTTTCTTAATGTCCCTGGTCAATTCACTTAATTTCTCTGTCTCAGCAGCATATTTGAAAGTGGGTAAGACAATGCTTTTTCATCCATCTTTCTTTGAATCTTGTCTATGTAGACAAGTTATTTTGAAAGGACATTCTCTTGTTGTTTTCAATAGGACATTGCATTGCACAGTAAGTTATCACCTATCATTCAGAGTTTCTAGGGACTGTCCTAATACCGATGATAAATTAGAGTAATTCACATTAATTAAACATTTTTCCCCAGGTTTACTTGTGATTTTCCAAAACTATAAGTTCATAATTACAGAAACACAGCTCCACGAGGATTAGTTGCTTGCTCTTTAAATTGAATAAGTCTGTTTCCATAGTATTCTTGAACATGCTCCGATACTTGTATTTGAAAATTTACAAAGTGAATAAGTAAATAAATTGTATTGCAAAGTGTATAAAACTCAGTAAACTTGAAATTCTAAACAACAACCAACCTTCAGGGATAAAAGTAATAATTCAGTTCTTCGGTGACATCACGGAATTTTTGTGCCCTATGTAAAAACATATTTCTTCAGCTTGCTTGCTGCCAGATGAACTCCAAGATGATCGTTTATCATGGTTGACTGAACACAGGAGACCTGCGCATATGTTTAAAAGGTAGCACTTCTGATGGCATCTTTACTTCTTATAAAGCCTTATCATATTTTAATGTGACTTATCATTATGAAACAGGGCACGTTATTTGTTCTACATCTGTGAAATCAGCATAGTTACCACTGTGGCCCATGAAATAAGCTTCTCCTGTTGAGTGTCAGATCTCTGGCAAAGGTACTGTCCTTTGCATCATATTGCAGTTCAAGAACTGCAGCTCTCAGTCTAAACTGCGTTTTTGTGTCTCTGGGTGAAAAGGAAAGGAGCACTGTGTGGATGGCACAGAAGCAGCAGTGCACTCTGCGTACTTTGTGCGTGCCCTAAAGCAATCTAGGATTGCTTAAAGGGACTTGGAGTACCAGGCTGGACTTAAAGCAAAACCAACGCAAACCATAATGCAAACTAAAATCTTTTCTCTTTAAGTATCGTATCGAGAGTTATTCAAAATCCTTCCTTTCTCACCAGCACATTCTAGGAGAATTTCAGAAAAATGAGGCTGGCGTGGGGAACTCTTTGTTAACGTGGTGGGTGACTCTTGGAGTTGAAGCTCTTCACTCTCCAGAGCAGGCATATGCCTGCATGTTCAGCTGCAACGTTTTTTTGTGAGGGAACATATTTTACTCTGTCAAGCGCTTAAGGGGCTGTGGGAAGGACATTTGACTGCCATGTCAGATACTCCCAGAATACAGGACAAAGAAATAATCTCACTCAGGTATTATTAATTCTCGCTGAAGGAGGAGCTGCCAGACCTCTCCCTCTTTCATCCCAGCTGCAATACCCAGAGTGTGAGGAATAAAGTAGAGGCCTTTGAATCCTGTGTACCTGGAGCTGCACATTAGCTGTTTGTGTAGAAAATTGGGAACACAATGTAACGGATGCTTGATTCAGAGGAAAAGCTGAAAAGTGTTTCTTAAGCACAAAAGAAAGAGGATGCTTCGCTTCTCTGAGAGCTACACATAGTAGAGGATAAACAAAGAAATCTGCATCCAGGGGACTTCAGTGGAGAGATAACGTAATGTGTATATTGCCCAACTGTACACATGCAGAATCATCGGCAGAACCCATGGCCTTGTGCTCCACAAACACAGACAGCTAATAAAGTGGTGACACCAGCTCATCCGGCAGAGGGAACCAGCACAAGCAAGTGGCCTCGTCCGCCTTCCCCTCTGGAGGACAATATATCAGGAGTCAGTATATGAGAGAGGCTGGTCCCCCAGACTTGCTGTCATCCCTTCTGGAGGTTACTGTCAGTTCAGCACAGCAGCAGGAGAGGATCGCTATACGGAGAACCTGGAAAGCCCAGAATAAAGACAGACACAGGGGCATCTCTGTGCCTGTTTTTTAAAAGGCCATTAGTCTCAACCTCCTCATTTAGACTGCCAGCAGCACAAGGAACTGTTGGCACAAGGCGCTGAAAACATAAATGATATAGTGGGATAATGTTGCTGTAGTCATGATGGTCTCAGAATATTAGCGATGGAAGGTTTATAGGTAGAGGCAAAGTCTGGCATTGTGGAGGTTTATAAATGCCTATAGTGTCAGCAAACTGCAGTAAGAAGCAATGAGATGGGTCTACTGAGCATCCGGAAAGCTTTTCCTCAGCCAGAATTTCTCTGTGAGCCCATTACATGCTGCAGTGGGGAAGCAGCGGACATTGCAGGCAGGGTGGTTTAGTCACTAACGTGAGCTGAGCGGACTGGGCAGCCGATGTAATGCTCTGCTCCCCTCTCTCCTCCTGCCTCAGTAGCTGCAGCACAGTCCCTACACCCCTCAACGCTCCCTGCATGCAACTCAAGCAAGTTTGTCAAACAGCAGCTTCTCTCTGTCGTCCTTGTGATTTCTTTCAGCCCAGTTTTAAAAATAGTTTCTGAGCAATTATGTGTCACATAAGAATAAACCTGCATGCTGGTGCATCTTTCCTGTCACCACAAAATAACAGCGCTACAGTTTCTACGTTTCAGCCTTTTTTCTTCTTTTTTTTTTTCTTCCTGCAAAGATCAACAACTTCTGCAGCAAAAGGACACAGTATAATCAGGAGATCATCAGCCTGAAATAAGTATAAAACTTGCAAAAATTATGCACTCTGCAGAGAAACCTGGCGCTTTTTTTAGCATCCAAGAACGCACACTGCAAGGCCAAATCCATCTAAAAAATAAGTCAACACAAGCCACTTCATATCACTGGGGCTGCACTCACTAATGAGGGCAATATATATTTTTTTTTCTTTTCCCTTGAAATCAGATGTTTTTCATATTTCTGATGATCTGACGTAGCTGGGGCTGTTTTTGTAGTTGTGTTGTTTCACAGTGTTCACAGAAGCTTTGCAGAGCCTGGTTCCAGGCATTTGCACCAGTAAGGTGAGCCCCTGAGATGTTCTTCCTTTCCTGTGTTTTGGCCACCTACTTAATACTTCAAAACTGAAGAATTACCATTTGTATAGAGGTGAGCATCTCATGCACACTGCGTGGTCACGCCACAAAAGGATAGAGAAAAGCTGCCTCATTTTCTTCTCCATCCACTGAAATGCTAAGAAGAAAAGCTGTTGATTTTCCTGTGATCCCGTGATGTCTTGAGGCAATTGTTTTTCAAATCAGGAGCCATGTCTGTTCCTCATGCCTTCAAATATTATTGTGCTTTTCCTCTCCCAGAAAAGGGATTTGCCATTGTCTGCAGCTACCTCAGACTGTTCCAGAGCTTGCTTAAAATGTTTTTTTCTTTTGAAACTGCAAGGCCTCCATTTGCAATTAGGTTTACAATCCCAGCTTCATGGTTCAAAAAATATTTGAGCTGTCTGCTGACAGAAGTTCATGGCCATCATTACCACCCTGTGCAGACCAATGGATTTGTTCAAATAAAGGAAAATTTAGTTAAGAAAACTGTCAAAGGACTCCAAACCTAGATCTTAACAACTTTGCCATGGCAGCAAGTAACTTCCCAGAGTATTTTACAGTATCCCACAAAGCTGTGTTTTAAGTTGATGAGATTTCTGCGTGTTACTGATATATCTGCTTTCATGGGCAGTGAGTGCAACCATGAACTGTTGTCCGGTCTGCCCAGGTGACTACAGATATATTGGAGACGAAAGTTGACAAAATTTCTGGCAGATACTCTTGTATGGATCACCATGTATAGCGAAAGCCTCAGCTCAGCTCTGGATGAAGAAGTCAAAAGGGAGGGACTTGAAATGACCCCTGAATGACAGAGGGACAAGAGCCAAACAGGGGCAGCAAAACAAAACTTCAGTGGCAGTGAAACAGTTATAATTAATATGAAGAAGATTTGACAGGAATTATAGCATACTGGTTCAATATTAGTAGGATTTTTTCCTGCCTTCCTTTAGAGTGTTAACTCCAATAACATTGCAGGATGAGGAGGGATAATAAAGAAAAACAACACCAAGGAAAAATCCTTCTGGGGTTTAAGCTCAACAGCTTCTTTTTGTAACTCAATTATTATATGTCTAGTTTTTCAAAGCCCTGGAACACTAAAAATAATAAAATCTCTTTCATTTATAAATTAAATAAATAGACAAAGTTACCGCAGCCTGTGTAATCCTTGTCTGTGAGTTTACCATTGCTGAGTGTCTGATGCTTGAACAGAGTGGGTGGTAGTGTTCTTAAAGGCAACAAGACCAATAATATATGCAGAGTGGTTGAAGACAACATGCAATTATAAACATTTCCTGCAGAGCACATCAGGTCTGCAGGTTCATAAGTGCCTTTTAGATTCCATACTTTAATCACTGGTTTTGATACAGCCTGAAAAAAAAAAAAAACAACAACCACATGTCCAACGTCAAGAGTAGAATGTTTTTTTCTTGAACAGGAGGGATGATTTTGTGATCTTGCCCTTCTCAAAGACAAAACTATTGTCTGTACTTGTGCATTGATGTTGGTCATAGGCCTGACACCAGAAGACAGATCCCAGGTAGACAGATGAATCAGTAGTTTTATAAGGCCAGATACTCAGCTGGTGTAGATCAGTGACCTTCCATTGACTTCACGCGTGGCATGAGAAGAGCTGCTCTCACCAGTTGGCTGGCCTCAAGCTACTATTTTGTAAACTTAAGATGCTACCAAGAAATCATTTACAGAACAATAGGGGATTGCTCATTGATTTCTCAAACACTCACGAAGCAAAAGAAAAAAGGAAGAAAACAAAATTCTAACTGTCCTGAGCAGTCAGAAAGGAAACAATCCTCCCCACCTCTGCAACACCTGGAATAGCTGATTATAACTGTAGATCCCAACTACAGTGACAATAACAGAACAACATGGATAGTTCCTTGAAAATAAACAGCGATGAAGTAGCGCTATTGATCACTATTATTAGCATAGTGGGTCAGCATAATTTAAACCTTTCCATTAAGGCGCAAAGATGGGTTTTCAAGATAGGGCATCCGTGCAATTATTGAGCTGAGTAGGAGGTAGAAATGTAATTATGTAAACTAACTAAATTAAGAGGATTGCACAGTTCATTAGAGTCCATTTTTTTGGTCAGCATTTTGGATCACCAGCTGCTATAGAATTTCATTTCCATTAAAAAGCATTAATTGCATCTCTTCTGTGAAAGCAGAGCAGTTGTGCTAGTGTGAGCAGCTCCATCCTTGCTATTCTAATGCAGGTGTGGAAACAGCCTTCTGCTCCCTGCCAGCGCTCAGGACAGCCAGCCCCTATTCCCTCACTGAGCCTTCAAGGGGACAAAATACTCTTGCCAAATATGCCTGCAATCACACTGGTTGGTAGGAACTTGTATAGTTGATGTTGCTAAGGATTTAAGGCGATTTATTCAGGAAATACAACTGAAGAGAGTATCCCACTTTGCTAAGTAGTTTCTAAACAGAGAGCTAGGTCCTTCCCAAAGGAGTATCTCTTTGGCCAGAGTGAAGACAGAGGGGAGGCTTAGTCACTGTATGTTACACATACTGAGCTGAGACAGAGAGCTCATTTCAAGCTGGGACTTTAAAATGAGCCTGAGAGAGTTGGGCATGCTATTCCAAGTTAACTGTGGTCAGACATCAGTTACCTGTTTTCCAGAGACAGAAAAATCCAGCCAAAACTACTTCCCCGGAGTCAAGCTAAGAAATGTGGTCTCTGTCACATACCCATGCCATTGGCACTGTCTCTTGATCCACTTTCTTATGCACTCCGCTGAAACAATAAACAAGACCCTGCTGCCAGACAAAGATTCCAGAAGGGGCTTGGAAATCTATGGACCAAGCAACGTACAGCCAGAGACTTTACTTCACACATTTCTTATCTCTGGCTTTATTATCCTTCACGTTACTGTGGGATAATATTAATGTAAATATTGCTCTATGTCCCGTCAAATAAATGCAAACCAAACCTTTGGCCCTCAGCAACAGAAATGTTTCCCATCTGTGACAGGTCACCCTGAGGAGAAAATAATCTCCATTCGAAACCGGAGTCTTCGTTAATCATTTTATGACTATATGTTATATATATATATAATATATATATATAATCATGTTAATCATACGTGGCTCTCCCTCCCTCACAGGGAGATCTCTCCATCATCAACCATTTTTCTACAGACACCGCTGGCTGACTGGAGCCCCCAGTCACCAGCTGCCCTTCCCCGCCTCCAGACAGGGTGTTCAGCCTACAACACGCAAATCCCACCTTGCTCACATCCCTGCCGGACCGTTTCTTGGGGGTTTGTTGAGTTGAGGGTTTTTTATTGTTTAGAGGTTTTCCCTAAAGACAGGGGATGCTTTTATTGCAATGCTCTAATATGTTTTGCCTCACAGACTGGTCACTCAAGCTCCTTACATATGAGGATTAATGCTGAAGAACTTCATAAAGACAAATCTCTTGTAAGTGTAAAAAGTTTAGATGTATATAGTACAATCAAGAGGGTAATCATACTCGCTTTATTTGCTGAACAATAGGTAAAAAACCACCCTAGTTCTCCCCTCCTCCAAAGAACCCACCAAGTACAGACACAGACGTTCGCAGGGAGAGAAATGGTTCCTCACTCGGGAGCTTGTTTACGTACTATTTTTCTATATGCAGGGGAAAAAAGAGGATTTGGTTGTCCATGTAAAAAGATGGGTGCTTGTGCTATGTGAGGCTGATATAGAAGCATATTTGATTTTTGTAGCTAATAGCTTCTGAGCAGATTTTACCTGCAATACGCATCAGACTGTACTTTACAAATGAGCGTGCTGTGGGTGACTAAGCAAAAGGAACCTATGGAAACCTCTTCTAACAAAATGTAAATCACTGCTGCAACACTTGCTTTTCCCCTGATGACTGCATTAATGTGTTGCTTGCATAGATAAATTAGGGTCTCGAGAGCAACATATTCAGCAGCCCTCGGTGCTCCTCCCCCCCCCCCCATGCCCAGTTTTGGCACAGGGAGGACTGCTTTGCCCACAGCCGAGTTTGCTGTGATGACTCACTTAAAATACAC
The DNA here is from genome assembly GCA_013398815.1 of Ibidorhyncha struthersii. NCBI lineage: Eukaryota > Metazoa > Chordata > Aves > Charadriiformes > Charadriidae > Ibidorhyncha > Ibidorhyncha struthersii. The sequence continues at coordinate 21,729 of VZSZ01004945.1, forward strand.
GGATGCGATGGCACAGAAACCATCATGGTGCAATCTACAGCACCAGGATCAACGCCATATCTATGGGCTGCACTTCAGTATGCCAAGGAAATTCGTAAGGTCCCGACAGAGCACTGCTGTCCCCGGCTCAGCGGGTAGGACAGGTCTACTGCTTTTACTCAGACCAAACACTTCAACTCTATAACCCTGCCTATTTATTTTCACAGGATTTCTTAGACTTTCACGGGAAGTGAGCTGGACTGAATTTTCTTTCCCAAAGTAGAAGCAAAGTATGGCTAGCGAACGGCAGCAGGAGGGGTGAGCTGCTGCCTCTCAAAAAGACAGAAACATGCCAATCCCCCTTTTGTCTCTGTGCCAGGCAGAGGCTCCTGGACCCCACGCCCCGAGCAGCAAAGAAGGAGCGCACAGCAAGTTGCTGCTCAAAGATCCACACCACCGCGGAGCATCAAAGCCAGATTTAGGAGCCAGGAGCCACGTGCCATCTTCTTCATGTGAAGCATAAGATGCCTCACCCTGGAGCAGCAGCAAAGTGACAGAATCTGGCCATAAGCGCAACAGCTTCTGCTACACTGAAAGGACCAGATTAAGAGAGATTTTGTGAAAGAACAGACTTCAGGAGCTTTCTGTAGGACTGTGTTTGAGAGTGCTTTAATTTTTTTTTCACACTGAGTTTCACAACTGCCAGATCACCTTTAACAAAAGTCAGATCTGTACTCTTATATTTCTTATTAACTTCTGTAATGTGATTCTCATAATAGACTAGTTATTATCTCCTTTCTGACTCTTTTAAGACAAATAAGCACAAGTTACCATGCCTCCTAATCTTGGCCTCAGAATAGGCCCAAGAGGGCCTTGCATATAAACAACTTTACTTCTGCCATAGGAACTCTACAGTCTCCACGTTTTTCTGGCCTCACATTAAAAATTCCCTGGCAAAGTGTACATCAGTTGAAGTTTTAGAAGAACTTTTTAAAAATAGTTCTGTAATTACTTATCCCTTTATTACTAATTTAATTGTTCAAAAAGTATTCAATCCTTGTGCGTTTTCTGTACAAGTAACAGTTTCTCCAGTTTGTCTGCCTAGAATAGAATATTTTTCAGTGGTATAGTTCCTCTTCATTTGGCTCTTCATGTAAAGCTTCGCAAATGACTAATGTTAATGCAGCTGTCAAAAGGTTTGAAAATATTTCACTTTCCTTTTCACTTTTGCACACTTTGGCACACTTTGGCACACTTTTGACTTAATTCCCTACATCGTTTGATTTATAAAACAACTTAACAATATTTTTCTTCATAACCTGAAGTTGTTCAAAGCAACCAGATCAGAAGCAGATACCAATGCCATGATCTTAATGGGACTAGTACTATTCCATTCCCCTCTTTATATTAATTTAGAAATAAAGAAAATGAAGATGAAGGTAAGAAAGAATAAAAACATATGTTCTCTCTGTTTGAAATAAATGCAGATTATTTTTTGTTTAGTTCAAGGCACAAGTTCATATAACCTTCCCATAAGATTAATAATAAGCATTTCAAGGCCCTTTTCTCCTATGCCTACACAAGTTGGAAATAAAATCAAAGGCCTTGTTCTGATCATCCTTTCTTGCCTTCTTATTTACCAACCGTAGAAATTTTAAATTTCCTGAGCATCCTAGTGTTTTGATAACACCTCTTCATCTCATGTCAAGAAAAAAGGCCTTTGCAAATCTGGCTATAAAAATAATTGGAAAAAAAAAATGTTATAAAGTTCAGCTTCATATTAGCAGGTGTTTAGTTTCCAATGCCATGCAGTTTCTCTACAGGTAATTCAAATACATATTTATTTTATTTTACTTTTTACTGAACTTGCTCTTTTATTAGCCATTAAGTATATTAATCAACAAGTCATCATCCAGATCAACTAAAGAATGCCTATGAGACAAAACAAGTTGAATTCTAGGAAATACGTTTTTGTCATTTCCTTCATAAACTTCGCCACTTTTCAGATATTCTGTCAAAAAAGAAACAATCTGTATTTGCTTTTCCTTCAAAGGTACAAAGCTTTTAAAATTTGTTTTTGTCTTCTCATTTCTATTGGTAAAATCAATATAATTCATCACTTGGAATTTCCTTCTCATCAACTAAGCTCTATCTTTCCTCTTTTTGTGTTTCTAAATACAACTTTTTGATCAGGCCTCTGTTAACAGGCTCCCTAAGAAACATAGAGAAGACAGCAGTCGACAGAGAGGCAATCTTTGTTCAGATACTCACATGCATCATGTCCTGCATTTTCATGTTCTTCATGTATTTTAATATAATCACCTCTATGTTAATATTTTTTGCTCCAAATACATCTTCAAGGCTCAACCTATCAAATTCCCTTATTTATCACTATCATGCAGAATGCTGGTTTGGATGTCACTTCCAAAATTTGCTTTGACTAGCTTTGTCGTCTTTCATTGCTGATTTGTTTGGTGGTCTCACATAAATGTTGAGAGTTGATCAAGTTGTTAATATTCCTTTGATCATAATATTCCTTTGATCATAATATTCCACAGCCAGTTGCAGGGCACGGTTTCTAACTCCAATGACCGGTAACTTATACGTGTTCATCTACCTGGATTTATCGCTCCCAGTAAACTCAGACACATACAGTTTTTATGGACCACCTCTTTGTTGTAGAAGTTTAATTTTGTATTAAAAGCAGTCTCATATTTTTTTCATGTTCATTCATTCATTCTTGTTATCTACCCTGGAAATAAATACAATTCCATGTCTATTTTTATTGGTTGACCACAGATAAAGAGCATCAAAGAAAATATTTTTGTATAACATGTAATCATAATCTACCTAGAAACCAGAGCAGAGATGTTCGCTGTATTGAGCCCGTTCGACAGGATGCACTTGCATCTGAAAGAGTCATCATAAAAAGGCAAGACTGGACAGACATTATTCATTATTAATCTCCAGTTGCTCTCAATACTTTTCAACATCATTAGGTCAAAAGAAGGTGTTATCACCAAACTCAGGCATCGCTTTTGAAAACATCTCTTTCTCTGTACTACCAGGACTTGCTGAAATGTTAAGCTGTACAGTTCCGCAGGAACTGTATAAAAATACAATAGCACAATCCATAGTTCCATCACCTTTATGTTGGAGGGATGCCAACCTGCCTTGGCACTGAGCAATAAATTAATAATATGTTCCATTGGTAAGTTTCACTTTGAAGTGTTACTGAGTGGCTCGCAGCACACCAATGGGAAGTAAATATAAAATTAACTGTCAGGGCTGGACCCACCACGCCAAACAGAAGCATTTCCAGGTAGAACAAGATCATGTATGTGCATGGGGCAGGTACTTTGGCATTATGATCATAAGATAGCTTATGGCTAGTCTTACAGCTTTATCTCCCCAAGTTCCCTCTATAGGGATGGAGAGGAAAGTGTTCCAGATGAGGAACCAAAAAGAAGTGCGTTGAACCAGTCCTTGGTCTTCACTGGTAGAGTTGTCTGTATCAACTGAGCTGCTTGCTTGCAGAGTATTCTGTGGGTGGGTGTGGGACACCCAGTGCTTCGTTATTCCTAGTGCTGCATTATTGGCTTTCTTCAAAGCAATGTAGATGAGCTGTAGCACATGGAAGCTACAGAGTAAACATACTTGCTGCATTTGTTATACCAGGAGTTCGTATCAAATGGAAGTGAAATGGTGCATCAGACCGGCCACAGAACCTGTCGCTTGCCACAGGCTCATGTAAAACCCTCACATTGTGTTTCATATAGTCTCTGTTCTGAATCTCTGACACCATCAACAAGCTGCAATTCCGCTTCTCGGCTCCCCACTGTATACATACTAAAATAAAACTTGTGACTTGCTTGCAGATAAATGTATCTTTTTGATTGTTATATAAAAAGGTCATGTTTGAAGGGCAAGTTGCAGACTCGTATAGCCAAGGCTCATGTACTCAGAAAAAAATCAGAACAAGCCAGTCTTTGTATGCCTGACTGATAGATGCTCTCAGCCCTCAAAACTGCTGCTGAAAAGCAGCCTTCGAAACTGCTTTTGAATGTCAAGGCCATAGCATGCACAGCACATAAACAAGCAAGTATTAGACCTTGCATTAGCTTAAATTCCCAGGGAAACTGAAACTGTGAAATGTAACATACACTAGTATTGTTCCTTGGTTTTACTATGTTCTACTTACTTATATCTGAATACCTTTAAAATGTTTTAAAGGGTAAAATGATGTTGAGATGCATGTGAAAATGAGACAAAAAATCAACTCCAAAAATGCAAAATAAAGCCAAAGCCTCCAACTAGAAACTTGAACTAAATTAAACTGGATTTGAAGTTCAAAATTCAGCTACTGATGCTTTTCTACTTTCCTTCTTTCTCCAACTTTTAATATCTGTATTTTGAATGTGTTATCTACCACAAATTCTGCAGCAAAATGAATTACTTATTGTCCTGTTACTTCAACTGTTTAGGATGAGGAAGGAACAGTCATACAACATAGAAACAAGTGGCTGCAGAAGGGCAGAGAAAAGATTCCTCAAGTCTGTTGTCCTGTCCTCAGTAGTGGGTTATAAGAGGGAAGAAGCTAAGAAACTAAGGTTCACAATGGGCTCTACACATCCAAAGGAAAAATGACCAAACCATAGAACTTATTGGCCAAAAGTTTCAGTTATGTTTCAGAATTTATTGTGTGTACATCAGAGGAAAGCCCCCAAGAACTGTTTATCTCACACCAGTGGGATGTGGTGTCCATCCACATCAAGGACTCTGCAAGTGTCTGTTGTTAATTTTGTGGAAAGTCATCTGTTCTACACGCACAGTGTGAGGTTCTCAAACACTAACTTTGCAACATCTGACACAAATTTTATTTCAAGTTTCAAGTATTTCAAAGCCACTTTTCCTCTACTGAGGAGCAAGCTCATGGCAAGACAGACGTTCTAAGAGAATCTATTTCTGAGTTATCCGAGTACATACAAAACCCCTGAAGATTTTTTAAAAGAATGGAAAAACTTCTTAAAGGAAATAAAAGAATTTTATGCTTTGGATCAATGAAAACTGGACAAACAGAATTTCACAAAATGTAGCAAAAAGGAAAAACTAAAACAGGACCTTTTGTTTGAAGAAAAAGTAGTAGAATTCGATAAAGTACTTTAGAAACTGTTAGTGGGCTACTAAACTAATGCATTTAAAAGGAAAGTTCTTACTCAAACACCAGTAGTAGAAATTACTGTAGGATTTCAAGTTTTTACTAAAAAGGCTGGGGTTTGCCATAAGAAGCTTAGCCTGTACTTTCACTAAACTTATCAGCAATGAAAATCCTCCGCTGATCAAGGCTCTGGTCTTGCTTAAGGTGTAAAAGAGCTCAGATCCAAGGGCCACCTACCTTTGTATCACAACACTTTCCGCATGTTTTTTCTCAACCTGGTAACTGAAGCTGCACTATCAAACAGCAGTAAATATCCAGTCTCTAGCTACCCATGCTTAGACATAGCCTTTTTTTAGTGATAAAGATAGCTGAAGCAGTACACTGATTTAGAATACATTATGCAGTTGCAATGTGTCATTGAAAGCCTTTATTTCTTTTTCATGTAATACTCAGGGTACCTTGAAAATAAAACAAAATTATAGAAAGAAATCCTCATTCCTGATACGCAACAAAGCTCTCAACCAGAATCCCTCTAAGCCCATAATGTTCTCCCCAGTTGCTTTTGTCAAGCCACATCCTCAAAAGTTAACTGGAATTATTTTGAAGAGAGCATAACAGCAGCAAGTCTGTCATAATAAAGGCAACACCTGTGCTTCCCTGGTATCCGGAATCCCAAATCCAGTGTATATCTTCTCCTGGTTTAGGAGTGAAGACCATGGCTTTCAGTTGTGACTTGACAATGAAACATGACAGGATATGATTATATGAATATTGAATCAGATTTCCAGGGAAGCTGCCTGTCTGAAGTCATTGCATTTTTATTAAATTTGGCACTACATATAGAGATAAAAATAGTCCATGACTACATTTTGTTATTATGGTAAGAAAAAACTGCTTTAATGTAAAGCTTCCACACTAAGAGTCCAGATTGCGTTAACAAAACATACGATCTATAGCGCTTTGCTCCTTGGATAAGCTTGCTGGAATGAACGCATGTGGGCAAAGACATACCACCCAGCACAGGCTGCTGTAGCAGTCTGTCAAAGACCTATTCAGCAATCCAAGGTGTTGTCTGGAGTAAATAGAAGCAGCATAGTTTAGTCCGAGAGTAACATGGAATTGGTACAGTAACCTGACCCATGAGCCAGGCTATGGATGAGACATGCTGGTGATGTTTGTGTCACATATTATATGGTATTTATTCACGGGGGCAGATAGTTACGCACCAATTCTCAGTATGACATTCATTGAAGGAATTATAGTTCACTGCCGCTACCAGATATAAGATACACGGACAGCTCGTATATATCACAAAACGCAAGATACTTCAATTTCTATAGTCTCAATAACAAAGTTCTAGTTATCCATGCCAGACAGCTCTCGGCTGGAGAGACAGTTCAGGTGGTTGTTTATTTCCAGCATTATTGCTAGCAGATAGTTTCCAGCCATTATTAAATTCCTACTCCGGAACAACCAATTCCCTATTATTAATATGCATTGACAGCCCACTCACTACCTGTAAATATACAATGTATTTGGCAACAATCAAGCTTCATTTGCTGCCTGAGAGTATGGATTCAGTTTGATGGACACTATCAAAAACAAACCATACAACTGCTTGGGGCCAGACAACGCAGATTAGCCAGTGCAAACTGAAATTTCATCTAACAGCTGGAGAAGTCAACTGGACATCATCACGCGGTGCTGCACAGTATAAAAGGATAGAAGCAATTGACTGCATTTCTAGCAAATTACAGTGTATTTTTCCAAGCATGCAAAGATTTTCCACTCCATTGTCAAACAAACAAAACACATGATTGTGAAAACTGAGGAACATGTCTGTATTTTTTGTATGAATATTACAAATACTTCTGTTAAGTTGATTATTGATGCGTCGATAGTTAATGCAATGGAGCATTACACCAAGAGGTCTTTCCAGGTATTCAGGAATACTTGTGTCAGTTTGCTTAGCTAAACACCAGACCTCAAAGCAGGCTCCTTTGACAGTCCCCCTCACGCCCCACTGGGACCGTTCTGCTCCAGCGAGGGGCTGGGGAGAACTGTCCTAGTTTGCAACACGAGGGACGTTCTTGTGCCACTCTGGGAAATCAGGTTTTGAACACTTAGAAGGTGCAGTCGTGAGAATTAGAGGCAGAAATAACATTTGCAAATCAGTTTATCATGAGTTACTCATGAAGGAGCTAGGTCTAATCCAGAATCCAGAGATGAGTTGAGCCTACCTAAATTCTGAGGAAAACACAAAATTTATAAACTGTGTATTGCATTAACCATTTTCCCTCTTTATGCTGGAATCTACACAGTACCCTGTTTCAGAGAATGAGCCCTCTCTTATTCAGTTCCCATATTATTTGTCATCCATGAAGGGAGTCTATATCAGGGAGCAAAACTGGGTAGTGACGGTGAGGTAGCAAAACTAATTAACAGGAGACAGTCTGATCAGGAAGCATGATCTAAAACTCAAGTAACTGTCAAGTTCCTTGGCCAAGAGAAGCACAAGTAATAAACCTCACACTTAAAAAAGGATGGGTTTGTGGGGGCTTTTTTGGAAATGAGGTACTGAGAGAGAAAAGTTAATGGTGGTACTGGGATTACTATGATAATAATAAAGGGAGCGATTGCAAATAGACCTCTTAAAGCCTCCCGAGAAAAATCGATTATTCTTTATTTGTAATTTTGTTTGTAAAGTACAGAGAAAAAGCGTCCTAACTTTTCAGCCATGGAAAAAGCCTGCAAATGCTTTACTCAAATTTCCAGTAGTGTGAACAATCAGTAAGTGACCGATTTTAATGAGACCTCCAAGAGTCATTACAAGGCTAATGGTTTCTGAGATGATATCACTTTGTCAGTTGATTACCTTGCTTCATGTTGGGAGCGCATGCGATTACTGCCTTGCAGGGATCATCATCAGCACCTCTCGTATCAAAAACAAGGGCAACTAGTGAAAAGTGTGGCTTACCCTTCCTGCTTGCCCTGGGCTTTGTTTGCCCTCAGCTCCTTCCCAAGCGCTCAGCAGAGCTGTTGCTCACCCTGGCTCTGCAGCTTCCATCTCGGGGCCAGCAGCAGCCAGAGAGCTGCCTCACGCTTGTCCTGACTTACTGCTTAACCAAAGCAGTAAGTGCCTTGGGTGGCTGCTGTGGCTGGCTCACAGAGATCTCATTTCACAGAGCACTTGAGCCCCAAGAAGAGAATAAACACTGACACTAGTAAAGTTGAATTTGTTTCCAGTAATATATTTCCATGTACTGATCACTATCTGCTGTAGTGTTTAACCATAACCCATAACCAGCACTGGTACATGCCCAATATAAGAATTATTTATTCAGCGTATGCATGACCAATTTTTCTCACTACAATTCCATCCCTCATTAAAAAAAAAAACAAAAAAAAAAGGGAAAAAATGTTGGAAGTCACACTGATGTAATTTCAAAGGGAGGATCCCTGGATGCGTGCAGTCCTTAGGCAATAGCATTTGTTGTTCAAAAGGTGAAGATGGACCTTTGCCAACGGAAAAACTAGATGGATTTGAACATGATTATAGTCCAGTTACTGTTAATCCCTCTGGAAATAAATGCATTGTCTTGAAGGCTTTCCAGGTTAAACGTTTTCACATTTTTCATGGCAAACGCAGGGTTTCATCAAGATAGCTGTTTGCAGACCTTTGCTAATAGCTAAAAACTGAATCAGCTTTATTATTGCCTTTATTGCTGACATCTGTTTCTCCCTAAAGATGTGTAGATAACTGCGGCCAACACAGCTGACAGAGAGAGGAGACACACAAACCAAAAATGAAAAGTGCCTCTGGGATATTTTCAGGCCCACTGATAATAAATTTCAAAGACTGCTGCTTTCTTATGGCCTGTACTTAGACCTTAGGCTAAGAAAACAGTACTGTAGTATAGATACCTCTTTTTCTAAGGTACAACCTTTGTAGTTATATTACAGTGGAGTTTTATTGCTAGTGTTTCCCATACTAAAGAAGTGAAAGAATACATATTTACCTATAAAAGCTGTAATGATGTCATAGTAAGGGTAAGAATTTAAAGAAATTTAAAACCAGAAGGCCTGGTGAACAGAATGATCCTTCAAATCACTTGTGCGGAAAAGGTAAAGAGAGTTAATTTGCAGCCCTGAATTAAGGGCTGTACTACTACTGTTTTGAAACACTCCCAGTGAAGCCTCCTCTGAACATTATTTATTGTGTACATTTGCAATATCCCATCTGGCTTTTTTTTAGAGAAAAGAATTTAAATGTACTAAAGAACAAATTCTTCACTCAGACCTATCTTCACGCATTACGAGTGGAGAAGTGACAGTGAAAAGGAGAGCTCAGTCAAGTGGAAGAAAGTGGCTAAGTTATTTTGTTTATTATATACATTACAGTCATGCCCAGGGACACTATGATGCAAAAATCACTGTGAAACACAGAGTAAGAGCTTGTATGAGTTCTGAAAAGCTTGTAGTCTAATAGACATGGCAAAAGCCACTGCAGAAAGCAAGCACGCAAAAGGACTGAGAACACAGCACTCCTGGTAAACATCTCCATGTCACAGGAACACTTTTGTTATTTTCTTAATTTCATGTTTGATTTGGAGTCGGTGAAGGCATGAAATTCGGGTGAGAGAGGACTAGCGAAGTGGAAAAGCAAATGGACAAGACAACAAGGAGAGGAAGGAGAAAGACAGTAGGAGCAGAGGGAGCAGCGGAAGAGAAGACACTGAGCTGCACAGGATCCTGCAAGGTAGTACTTCACCTACAGACCGGGGAAAGAAACAGGCAAGAAGACACTTGCCAAAATATTGTAGAAGAAAAGATGGCATATTCAGTATATTACTGTTTGTAGCAACATCATTGACTGATTAAAATGATGAACCCAATTTTATATCAAAACTAGATACTGACAAATTGCATGGCTGAATTGCCTTCTCTTTTGCCATGTGTATAATTTTCCTGTTCACTCATACACCCCAAGGGTGTGAATAATAATAATAATTAAAGAAAAGTAGCTCCAGTTCAGCAATTTTGTTCCGAAAGCTGAGCAGTTTGGAGTTTTCCTGCAGTTTCATCCTATGCTGTAGTACAGAGCACAGACAGGCACTTCTAAAAGGAAACCAGCAGGGCTTACATACAGGTGAGCTACAAAATCACTCTTGCCAACAAAATGCTTTGTTAGAGTCTATTGTTATCACTGACCTAGACACTTAGAGAAAATTTTACTGAAAAGCCATTAGACAACATTAAATATCCTCATTAAACACTGTCAAGTGGATACCATTAAGTTACGAAGATGGATCAAATATGTTTGACAGAACTGTAGGAGCAGCAGAAGGCCTCCCCGTCATTGTGTGCTAAAGACGGAGCTGCTATAGCGCTGTGATTTTATCAGGCTCCAAACTGTAGTAGGGGTATTATATTATGACTGTTTAAATGGTTTCAGAGCTGACTTTGAACTGTGCACAGGAATAATCCTGGGACAATCGGCAGTAAAATGGTGAGCCTATAATTGCTTAGGTCTTGGGGGAAAAAAACAGTCAGCTTTGCACACAAATTTCTGGTAACTTTCCAATTTTTAGAGACAAATTACAATAGCTTAGCAGCAAACAAACAAGTGCTGTTTGCTTGTTTATGCCAAAAAGAAAAAGAGTAGAAAGATATATGTATAGAAAACAATCTGCACCACCATCCCCAAACCCAAAACATAAGCAGTTTCTGTTGAATATACAGCCCTGCAGTTTTAACAAAAAATACTTTCTTCCCTGGCTCACACTAGGTGGACGCCAAGGTAGGATATCTCTGGGCTCCTCTGTGTGCAGCACAGCTGCCTACGCTCTCAGAAGCACTGGTAGGACCGGTGCTACCATCACCCTCATCTTAATGTAACACTGTCTTGAAAGCTAACCAAGAACTGTAGTCTGCTTTCCAAAAATACCTTAGCGAAAATGAAGTTGCATTAATTTTTGTGCTTAGCTTTTTAACATACTTACAATTTTTCAAGTTTGAAGTTTCACTTATTCTTTCTGTCTTGTTTATGTGTATTTGACCGTGATTACAGAGAAAACTTCTGAGGAAGAGACTGGGAGCTGAAAAGGGCACAAAATGTGGTTTCAAGTTTGGGAATTTTCTAATAAACCACCCATCGACAAACTGTAGAAATTGATCATATTGCTAAATGGATTTTTGTTTTCCCAAAAAGCCTTTTCAGTTGTGGAAAAAGAAAATAAGCGAGAGAAGAGAAATTTCAGTTACTTCAACTCCCCTCAGCACAGTAATGAAGACAGTCAAAGCGAAAGTCAGTGTCCTGCATCATCTGGTGCAAGGCAGTTTCTTTCTTTCAACCATTAATCTTAGTGTCAGTGTCCCTGGAGGTTTCATCCTTTTTCTCTTTATCCAGAAATATTTACCTTAGCTTTCAAACTGTTTGAATTTAGGAAGAAAAGAGCTCATCATTTGGTGTGTAATTTCAGCTGAAAATAATTCCAAAAAGCTTTGGTGATACCTACTTAAAATTCTACTTGTACAGTGCAGTGAAACCTCTTAAATTGCTGCTCAAGGGACTGACAGAAATTGGTTGCTCAGTGGAGGCGGTCTGTCAATAGGAATGATGCAGACCTACACTCACTGAGACACTTTGGGGAATACCAAGAGGGGAGCTGGTAGTGTGGAGCAGCTCATTGTGGCGGTCTCATACAAGTTTCAGTATTTGTACGATATAAAAAATTCCTTTATCCCTAAGTAGGCAGCAAGAATGAACTAGTTTTGCTAGATGTTACCAGATAACCTGGTAACAGTAACAGTACCCTGTTACTTCAGGGTACTAATTACACAGTTATGTCAAAATCACATGGAAATTCTGCATAAGAATATCTTTTAGCCCAAGTTAACTAAACAAAATGGTCACCGCTTTCCCCACCAGGCCCAAATACGGTTACTGTATCACCAAATCCGCAGAAGATGGGTAATCCTGACTAGGTTTTAATTTTTGCTTAGATTTTTTGTTTTCTGCCACTCAACCATACAGTTCAAATTAAAAAGAAATTCAGCTCAACCATCTTCGCTTTCTCTTGCCTACCCTGCTGCCTGAAGCAGGCTGTGGCTGCTCAGATGCCTCTCTACCTGGTTACAAGACCGGTAAAACAGCAGTGACAGAGCATAAGGCATGGAAGTTAAAGGATTTTTCCCCAAACAGAACAGAGACAACGTCGTTTGATCAAAATGTCACTAGGGAAGAGAAAAGCTGCAGATATACTTCAGCTTCAGCACTAACATCAGAAAGGACGCTTGCCCACAGATGTAGGGAAAGACCCCAAATAGGAAGCGGTGTGCCTGGAGGAGGCCCAGGTGACCATCGACCAGCTGCACGGAGGTGAAGTCATTCCCCTCGTGGTACACGCAACTGTTGATGGCTCTGACCAGACAGCTACTTGCTTTTCTGCAGAACAACTCAGGCAATGATTAGCCCTGTGGGCAACAGCCAGCATTTAGGTCAGAAAGCACAGAGCAGCAAGGAGGGATTTTGAAAGCGGAAGGTACTGGAAAGGTCCTTGCTGATGCTGTGTTTGCCGAGCACGAGAGCTCTGTGCTTGTTCGCTATGCGAAACTGGACACCAGCCTTGCTAAGAGCACATGTCTCCAGAGAAAGAAGTGGAAGACACTGTGAGAAGAAGAGCCCAAATACCAGGGGCTGTGAGTATTTCCATTTTTGCCAAGAAAACAAGCAGCGCCCATGTCAGCCTGGAGCCCTGAAGATGATCTGCATTTGACAGCATCTCTGGATAGCCCACAGCAGCACACCCTTTTCTTGCTCCAGTCTGCCCCCACTGTTCTGCCTGCCTGTCCTCCTGCTCTGCCTCCCTGTGGCAAGTAAAGCACTCCCCGAAGTTGTGTGTGGGGTTAACCTGGATAAGAAAATGTCATTTAAGATGGGCTAGTTAAGTTGGTTGCTGCTGTACACATCATCCCACTGCTGCGTGGGGATGCGCTCAGGAGTCTGACTCCGCATTGAGCTCATCCTGTTCCAGTGAGCATGCACGCGCACTTCTGCCTTTTGTTACTCCCCGTGAATGTTAATCACTAATGCCTTGTTTTCAAGTAATGGTCTGCTGCATGAATCACCCAGAAGACAGTTGTAATTCAAAACACACCACTGAAAACCAGCACAACATAGCCTCAATTGTCTCCTTTTAATACATTTCTTTCAGCTTATAATATGTCTAATTTCACTTCCCCAAAGTTGCAGAGATAAGAGCAGCATCCCNGTGCAGCAAGCACACCTTCTGTTCCAACAGCAGCCCAGAAGTAGTGGAATTAAGAAACGACATAAATAAAAATAGGGTTGAAAAGAAAAGCAAAGCATTGACAAAACTTTATCTGTGTTTTAAATACAACGCTGGAATGTATTCTACATTAATATATCACTCATAGTCCTGTGACACTTCACTGTTTAAAAATGCCAGTTAAAACCAGCAAAGTATATTTTTTCCTATTTAGATAGAAAGAACAAAACAGATTTATTGCTGCCCCGGCCACACATACACACACGCGGGCACATGCGAACACACGTCAGTGTAGCTAGCGGCTGATTCCCCCTTTAGAGAGTATTATTATAAGAAGTTCTAGATCCAGTCATGTCTGGTTCATGGCACAAGCGCAATAACAAGCAGATGCAGGCCTGAAGGACTTCATAAATCTGCTCCAAAGTCATACGCGCAATGTTCTGATCTGCAGTAAGCATATTCTGCTGGGGAGGGAAACGCAAGATTTGCATAATGGACAAAATGCCGCCCAGCCTTATCCCCTAAGTATGCTTTCAGCTGCTCCTGTCTGCTAAGTACTTGCGAGCTTCCCTTCCAAGCAAAAGCAATGACTTAGAGCAGAAGCATGACGGTTCAGGATGCAGCATCTCACTGAGATTGCTTTATATCACACAGGAGAGGTGTTGCCCACACACATCCACATCCACGCTGTGTCTGTGTGTGCAGCATGCAGTGGCATGTGCTTTCTCTTAGCACTAAAACCAAGTGTGACTTGGAGGTGAGTTTTCTCTCTGGGAGAGAGGTGTGTGTTGGGATGTTGTCTCGGTCTGAATTCTGTCTCGGGTGCTCCCCATTGACATGAAAAGGTGAACTGAAAGGGAGTGATTTACCAAAAGCCTGCGTAATAGAAGACTGTCAGAATTACAAGCCAAGTTTTTTTGTCTCCAGTTAAGCAATGAGCCATCATACATAATTCAAAAGCTTTTTCAGAATATTTCACACATTAATTAGTAGTACTACTATGAATATTCTTTGCATTGTATTGCTAATAGTTTTTTTTGCTGCTTCTTAACTGTATGAGAACTTTTTTAATCTCTGGAATTTACACAATATATCACATTGTGTCTGCCTATTCCTTCTCCTGCTTTTTTTTTTTAAATGTGTTTCTGTTTATCCTAAGTCCATCTGAAAGAAATTTGCTGTGTAGCTGGCAGCTGGTTTGCTGTACCATGGTGTTTCACTGGTTGCATTCCAGCCAGAAACAGGGGCAGGGGACAGAGAAGGAAATAAGCCGTCTGATAAGAGTGATGTTTTAAAGAATGATGCACGGATTTATTCCCAATGAAAGGGTGGAAACGAAGAGCTATGGGTTTGAAGAGTTAAATGGTCAAGAGGAGAGTTAAACAAGAGATCTTCATCTACTTTAATGTCTCTTCTCAGACCCAGCAGGTTTCAGGGTGCTTGATATCCAAACTAATCAAATGCTAGTTTCTTTGTGACAGTCTCGCTGCCCCACTCGACACCCCTCAAGGCTGCTTTCAGCTCGCTGAAAGTATTCAGACACGGAGTCTAGAGAACATGAGCCAGGCATGTATTTTTGCTGGTGAGGAGGTAGAACAAACCCCAGAATACATTCCATGTTCATTTTCATGTACTATCTCAAGGGCTCCCCTCTCCCCCTCCCCACTCGCAACGTAGTCCCTTCCAAGTAAACACACAAACAAAACAAAAAGAAGGAAGACCACAGCAATTTTGTCTGAGAAGCCTCAGTACTTCTCAATACTCAACTCTGCCAATGTTTATTACCTGTCTGTAGTTAAAATGAAAATACCTCTTTTTTTCCTCTCCCTTCTCCTTTCCCTAGACTACTGTGAGACCTGCTACCTGTTTTTAGGCAAAGTAAAAGAACTTTTTGTTGTTGGCTCTCTCCAAAAATGGCAGGGAACAGAGCACTAGTTATTTTTAGATCCCAAAGTTTCGCTCCTGCTTGAATCAGCACAGGAGACTCCCTGTCCTGGAAAGATGAGGACTCTCATATGTAGATTGAAAAGCAGTTATTGCACTGCTGGTTTAACCACTTCTTTTCAGAGTGCTGTGTTCAAAACCTGCTAATGGAAGTAGCCAAGAGCTGTTAGAAATTTCTGCTTGCCCGAGCACCCAAGGCTGAAATCTATATCCCAGCCTCCTCTGTATGCAACATCAAACTCATCTTTTCTTATCCTTGTAACCTCATTATTTTCTAGCCTGACAGTTTCCCCTCCTGTACCCTGGAGCCTTCTCCATTCCCCAAGCCACACTGCTTACATTCCTTCAGGTTAAAACCTTTTTTCCTCTCTGTCATCTCTAAAGAATCCCACTTTAGGACTAAGCATCTCTCCGTCTTTCTCACTCTCCCATATGCTCTGTGAGGGTATTTTCCACATCCATGTCACCAATGTCATAGGCATCACACCTAATTTCATTTCCTAGTGAAGGTGGGCTACAGGATGCAAACCAGCAATAAATGAAAGGTAACTTGAACAACACAAGGTCCCTGGCAAACTTAGCTCCTTAAGAGAGGGCTGAAGAACACAGAAAACAAGTGAGATGCAGACTGAAAGTCTGGGGTGGGGAGAGGAATGGCAGATTTTAACATCTTTGAGGAGAAAAGAAGTTTGAGAAACACTTTGGTAGACCTAAAGGTATGCCACGCTGGGTTTGAGCACTAAGGACCTCTTAGGATTGCTTAGGGGAAAGTGATGCTCACAAGACCACACAACCCACTATTGTGCATCTCTTTTCTCCCAGCCAGTGTCTTGGAAAGCAAGGGAGACAGCTCAAAGATAAAAGAAGTAACCAACCAAAACTATTTGCAGAAACATTAATTAGGGACTGGGTTGAGGAGAAAGACCCAAATCAGCAGATGCTGGAAGATATTTTTGGAACAGGCCCTAAACCTGTCAGGGTAGTATTTGATATGCATTACGCTTGTGATTGGGGGTGCTGATGTCAAGGGGAGCGCTTGTGGACTGGAAGATATGAGCACGTGCAATTGCATTGCTGGATCAGAACCATCATCTCTGCAATGTGGTGCCTTCTCCGAAAGAGCACCAAGCACATTAATTCCCTGTGTGGGTATTCTATAGTTGGAACTAACTATATTACATATGGGATCATATATATTACACAAGGTTTTTCAAGGAGTTTGCACTTCAGATCACAGACACATGAAAATACATTACTCAGTTCAAATAACTAAGATCTACATTTTCACAAATCTTCACCTTTTTCCAGATATTTTGTAATATGCTTACACATATGGCTCCACTCCAGAAAGAGTTATATTTTTTAAAAGAATGTGATTTCTTTAGAGCCCAATATTTTTAATCACTATTACATATATCTATTAGCTATAAAGCGGTTTATAAACTTCAGAAAATGATACCTAAAAGACCAAAACCATATTTTTCTCTAACACTACTTCTCCCTCATAAGAGCAGAAATCTTCATTAGTAGTAAGTTGATTATTAAAAAAAAAACAGTATTCTCCCACAATAGCTGCTAAACCGCTCGGTGATCTCTAGTTAATACATGGATATTTTAACAAGCTACTTAATTTTGCAGAGGGTTCCTTTATTATCTATATTCTGTTGGACTACAAGCATAATGAAATTATTCTTTTACAGTATATTTCAGCAATAGCATTTTCAAAGGCCAATAAAATGGAGACATATAAAAGAGGAATTTTTTCTTAATTACTCTTTTAGATATCAAAACACATTTAGTTCGAGTTGTGGGCATATGCTAGAGGCAAAGTATGGCCTATTCAGAATGGTTTCCATGTTCCAAAAGTAATAAGCCTTATTCTTTTGATACTAACACAGATGTAAGGAGGAACCACATCAAAGTAATGAAGTTACACTCATAAGGCATGAGAGTTACATTTTTAAAGAGGCTTTCTCTGCAGTCATAATTCAAAGGTGAAACTGAAAAAAAACATGGCAGCAAAAAAATATGAGTAATCTCAATTCCTGCATGACATTTCTGTCAGATTTGAAACTCAGATTGATTTTACCAAGAAATGAACACCAGCATTTGTGGATGCTACATAGCAGCTTTGTCAAAATGGCTAAGGAAGAGGCTTGGAACATCCTCACTTGACTCGATATGTTGTCACAGCAATTTGAACTGATGGCAGTTTTGAAATCTGAACAAAACTTTGTACCGTAACACTATTTGGAAAGTCAAGATGCAGTCAGAACAGCTTCATCCAACACTCACAACTGCTCAGATTAAATTAGTTCCCATCCATTACCTTCTATCCTCTAGGTCTAACATTATGTTCAAAAATAAGGTCAGTGGTGAGGTAGGGTATTTCTTAAAGAAAACTGATGTCCCAGAACAACTCTCAAATGGCACCACCAAGATAGTGTTAGTAATCCAGCACAGATATGCAGAATGTTGGTGCATCCACTAACCTCACAGTTTGTGCGCTTGTAGAGCTCAAGATCTTTCTCATCCATTTCCTTTCTTTCTCCCATCTCTTTTCTGTTTCTGTGTCTCCAGGTAGTAAGAATAAACATATGTTCAGAAGAAACAAAGAAAGAACAAAAAGCCCTGGACAAGACTCTGAAGTCTTTGCCTTTGATGAAGGAGTGAAAAATCTACTTAAGGATGACTGTTTCTTAAAGGTTCAATTCTGTCCCTAAATTTTATATAGCACATTATTTTAAAGCACGAGGCTATGGAGAAAAACTTAGCCCAAAGAATAAGCTAACCTGGAGGATTTCAGAAGTTGATAACATGACAGGCCTGAGAACCTCCTCTCCTTTTTAAGGGGAGGATGGAGGAGCAGAGAAGGAAGCAGTGCTATGGTTAAATACACCAGGCTAGCCACTGTATCCAACAGAAAATATGTTATGATTAAATTCATTTTTTGAATCCCTATTGCACAAGGAAGACTAAACAGAAAGAGAAGAAAATGCCATTTCTTAAGAGCTGAAACAGCCATCATAATTAAGAATACCTCTGAAGGTAAGGAACTGCACCACCCGGTAATGACATGGTAATTTCTAATGGTAGATGGAGGATGCACCTGATGGGAGCTGGGCATGGCTCTCTTGGCATGACATGCAGCCATTTCCAGAGGCATGTAAACATGCAACTGCACAGTCACCCCTTTCACACTGGGGCTGCATTGAGCCCCAGTGCTGAGAGACCAGCATGGATCCTTTTTTCCTCTATAAATTTCAATTGTTCTGGTTCTGTTCTGTCCCACAGCCTGTTCATTGCAGTCCCTTGGAGTTTCTACCCTCTATGGCACCAATTCATTGCCATGCATCTCCTGCCTGCTGGCATTGGAAGACCGTCATCTAGTTCTCCACAATAAACACCTGAGTGGTGTGACACACACACAGTTATACAAGGCTACATACTTTGACACCTGTGCTGCTTGCAGCCATGGCTTCCCATCACACGTGTGCACAGCTTCATTTTCATAAAGCTTCTGGGACCTTAAATCATACTGAGTATTTTTTGTTTGTCTTATCTGTCGCTCTGCGTGTCTACAAGTACCACTGACTGACATCCACTTCTAGCAGCACAGACAACCCTGTTTTTGGTTTTCTGTTGAACAAGATGTCAGCAGATGACAACCTGTACTCTACTGATGTCATTCTGTAATTTAACAATGTTAAATATGGGTCAGAGTCTGACCCCCATCACCTTTTTATAAGACACTTTATTATTTTGTTTTCCATCAACCAGTTACTCTGGGGATAATCGACATATGCTATGCCGTAATTCATTGCAACAGCTTAAGCATATGCTCATGAAATGGCAGCTTGTCAGACATAATTATGTCAGGTCTATCACGGCTAGCAAAAGCAGATTTAGTACAAACAATCAGCTGCTGAACTCTACAATCTTCTAATAAAACTATTCTAAGAGACATAGTCAAATACTAGTTGACGATAAATAAGCTGCTGGGGTTTGCTCTCCCTCCTCCCCCCCATGACTGTATGAATAAATCTGTATTATTTTGTCCAGTAGACCAGGGATTTTCTCCTGTAAAAGCAGCAATAGTAGGTGTCTCACATGGCAATGGCATCTCTTTTACTGGATATGTGACAAACCTTAATCTCTTCCTGAAGGTTACTCTTCAGGGCAGGCCAGTACAACATTTATATGGTCCCTCTGAGAATTCCCAGTTGTTAACTGACTTTCCTGCCCACTTTGTAGAGACGCTTGCTTGTAACACCTTCAGAACAACTACCCTTGTGCCAGCATGTAGGTTCCTCTGGAATGAGTAAAAGGGGCTATAAATGCTCTTTCTAAGGCCCAACTTCCTATAGCTACTATAGATTTAATCTGCCAAATTACCCATGCTACTAAAAAACAAGGTTGCTTTCTTCTTCTTTTATGGATGAACCTTTATGGTATCTCAATAATGCAGCAACCAAAACTGTAAAAAGAGTGCAGGAGAGAATATTAGCTATGGTGCCTAGCTATTTGTAGGATTCATGGCAAAGAGCACAGTTCACTATTCTCACCTCAACCTGAGGTTTGTATTGACTTTAATGATAAAAAGCATCTGCTTACATCCCCAGTATCCTTTCTCTGGCTTTTAATGGATGATTCTGATCAAGGCAAAAAATATTCAGGTGACCCTGTGAAAGTCCTTGAAGTATACTGGAAGCCACTTCATCTTACAGATTCAAGCTGGGAGGCCCTAATACCTGCCTCTTCCTGAGTTCAAAAGGAAAAGCAAGCACCCGCTGGTGTGAATTCTTAGCTGGGACACTGACGGGGGGCAGCCTCAGGCTCTACACTGCAGCAATTGAAGTAATCAGAGAAAAGGTTGTTCTGTCAGAAAGACGGGAACTCAGGACTAGTGAGGGAGGTGTTACGATATCTGTCCACTGTTTCATTCCCACCTGGCTGCAGAAGATGGCAGGGGAGGATTCCAGACAGGTGGGAATGCCAGACAGGAGGAAGAGCAGCAAAAGAACTACCGGACCTTCAGAAAACCCCACGCACACTGCAGTTGACTTTTACTTGCTAGTAAATAAACAGGTATCATGTGCTCTAGGAGGTTTGGCAGACACATGATGACACACCAATGCCGGCTCAGGTACTCCCCAGAAACCCAGTAAAGCACAAATCAGGTGTCAGTTCATCATGAACTATAGCTTCGCTTCATTCCATGTTTCTCCTCTGCTTTTCCCCTGATTTCTTCTTTTGTAGTGGCTCTCCTAGTAAGGTAGCTTATTTCTTCTACCGCTTCACCTCCATGATGTGGAAATAGCCTGACATTTGCTGTCACCACTTTTCTCCCTCCCCTTGCCAACCTGTGATCTACTGTTTCCTCTGCTGTAGCTGCCTTCTCCCTGCCAGCTGTGAGCTGCATCATGCAGCAGCTCCCTGACCAACCTGTGTTCAGATGGCAGCACCACTCCAACAGCAGCAATTTACTGCCCATTTCGCTTGGTCCTTAAACACAACCATAGCAATATTAATAATTATTTACCCATGATATAAAAATAACAAATACGTAAACTGCCCCATCTTAGATACCCCATACTGCATTTTGTAGCTAGACATACCTCCATTTGCAGAGGGCTGTGAAAAAATTTCAGTCTTAAAACATAAAGAATGGTGAAATACGCAATTTGGGCTGCAGGAACTGGTGCATTCACCCACTGTGCCAGAGCTGTTTGAATGTGCTGGGTCTCACGTGCCAATGAGAGTAGCAGATACCTTTGCAGAAGCTGCCATGCTGATGTTGTGCCCGTAATCTGCTCTGAAGTGTTATTTCCTTTGAATTAAAAGTTGAGTGGTGTGCGAGACACCATCTTTCAGCAGTCCCTCTGCAGTCTCCAAGGTCTCCCTTCTTAGCTGAGTACTTCAGAGGCTGTAAATACAGCCATTAATTTCTCTGATAAATAAAATAAGGACACGGGAAAAGTGAAGCAATTGACACCACTCTGTCAGTTCCATTACTTAGGAAAATTATCCTTTGACTCTTCAGAGCACAGAATAGAGGTTTGCATCCTAAGCCCTGCAGGTTTAATTTGTAGCCTCCCTTCCTGCGCTGCAACTCAGACCTGGAACTACCAAACCACTAACGTACGACAAGTTTGGAAATAGCAGTGATGCTTTTTTTATTTGTCTCTTTCTGACTGCTACTTTAAAGAAATATGTTACGAGTTTTCCCTTTATTATCACTATCACTAATCGTGTTTGAGATCCTGTATTAAATGGTTCACACACAAAAGTAGAGAGCTGTATACACAT
This sequence comes from Ibidorhyncha struthersii, assembly GCA_013398815.1. Taxonomy (NCBI): domain Eukaryota; kingdom Metazoa; phylum Chordata; class Aves; order Charadriiformes; family Charadriidae; genus Ibidorhyncha; species Ibidorhyncha struthersii. The sequence continues at coordinate 43,410 of VZSZ01004945.1, forward strand.
TTTTGTCCTTACCTCAGCCCTATGTCTACAAGAACATTCTGGTATTTTATTTTCCTTCAACTTACTTTGCACTTTCAGTTTCCTTTCTCTCCTTTAGTATTCTTTACTTTAAAAGCAACACAAGCATTTTTTCTTTTGATTGCATCCATTTGAAAAATAGAAATTTGTATTTTCAGATGGAGTTGATGTGAACCCCTCTTTTTTTGATGACAACACCTTCACTACATATACTCTTTTGCTGAAAATCTGTTTATTTGTGTGCCAAAAGAAATTACACTGGCAGTAGGGCTGCAAGAATATTTTTGCTCTAGCAATTGCAGAGTTCTTTAAGACAACAGTTCTACAGTCTTTGAAAATAGTATTGTAAGTCTGTCTGTGTGTTTATTACTCCACTCTGACAAAATCAGTGAGAAACGTTTTCCCCTTCCCAACAAGGTATTGGAGGAGAAAAGGAAAATAAATCTCTTTGACAATATTTTAAAAATACTTGGTTTACTGTTTCAGTTATTATAAAATTTCACCTCAATAAGCATAACATAACCTAGGAAATGTCATAAACCCAGATCACCAAATTAAAGTCTACCAGCATTTCTTTAATATACTAACCCACAACTCAAGTAACAATCATTTTCCTACCATCCTTGGAAGGGTTTTGCACAATGGAATATATTTAAGTTTTAGTTCGTAAACATAATTTGCACTAATGACTGGATCACCCAGTGTGAATTACTGAATACTGCAAATTAACAAAGAGGAAAAGATACCTAATTATTTTTAAAGGGCTAATGGATTCTAAAGTGTACTGTTTATGTACTTTAAAGATGATGTGTTTTTTTAATTATTCATAATCACAATGTAATAGCAAAGTATAGCTGGGCATATCTGTACAGATAATGAGGCTGAAATCATTCCCCTATAACCAACACATCATAACTGAGAGATAATGGCTCTGGTCCTTTGATAAAGAAGGCAACAACACTGCAAACATTCAAGTGTGATTTTCTGCCAGATATGACTCCAATACTTCACAGAATAACATCAACCCACTCTCAGCACTTTGCTGCCATTGACCGCCAGAGTTGTCACAGGCGCACCACTACAATCATTATTTACTTAAACATGGAATGGCAGAGCTGGATGGAAATGGAAAAAAATACACAAGTTGACAAGAATTAATCTTTGAAGTCATATTTATTAAAAATTGATGTTTAGGGAAGACAAATGTAATGCTACACTAAAGCCTCCTTACTCAAACCACACACCCTACTGCTGAGCTTGCCACCTCTGCAGCAACTGCTGAGACTCCTTTGAACATTTGCTGCTGCTGGAGTGCTTGAGTTCCTTTAATGCAACACTAGCTTTCAACTTGGCTGTTGCTAGTTCGCCTCATTTTCAGTAAAGCCAAACACTAACACCTTTCATGCATTTCCAGCTGTGTTGGAGTGTGTTCCTAAAATGACTCCAGTTTCCTAAATTACTCCTGTTAAGGTAAAAATTGTCGTTTTTTTTTTTCTCCTTTGGCAAGCACTGCATCTTATTGTGAAAATAACTGTCTTTACGAGCACAGAAAAAAGCCTGATATTGGCCCCAGTCATCATTAGCAGCTCTGGGTCTATTTCCGATCAGGCCTGGTTATCGGCAGCGGCGATTTTCTCCTTACAGAACATGAGACCCAAGCTGAAACCTCTCCAGGAAGACAAATGCTGGCTTCACGTTCTCAGACAGTATTACTTAAGGTTTCCCAACAACTTATCTAACACAGTATAAAAGCCCTGTCTTTGGCACAAACAAGGAATTGCAGTTTGCCTGCATGGTTTAGAAATCAGGTTGATCTGACTGGAAGTGCTGCAAGGGATTCAGCCAGAGAGCTGGTTTGCATATGTGCATTTTTTCTTAACCTGTTTTTTGCTGGGCAAGTCTCTAGGCTGTCAGTTTAAATCACGAAGAGTGGTTATTTAAGATTTTCCCACAGTTCAGATTGAGGATATCTGGAAAATGGATCCTAGCTGATCTAGATATTGTTTTGATGAAAAAAAAAAAAATAGTGCAGGCTTCTCAACACGTTATTCCTCTGGTTTGCAGACATTTACTAAATTATTTGTTCTTGTATTTTTTTCAACTAAAATCTATAATTTTCCCAATTCTTTTTTATCCTGGCTTCCTAAAGAGACAATGTTTGTGCAAATCAGCTGGCAGACACCCAGCCCCCAAGCCTGGAAAACAATTTAAATCACATTTGAAAGAAAAGCAGAACTCTCAAACATGCCACTGGTTTTGTGAAAGAATGGTGTTTGGCTGGAGGAGAGGGACTAAGGCAGGGAGAACCCGGCTGCTACGCACGTCCTGCTCAGCGGTAACCAGTCAGCCAAACTAAATCTCAGGCCAGCCAGAGCAAATGCTTGCTCTCTTTTCAGTGGGGATGTTTCAACACATAAAGGGGCAAGGAGACAGAGGTACCTGGCAAGGGAAAGGAGTCAAGCAGAAGACACACATCCTCTATGAATTTCCAGAGAGGTCTCCCAGATCATTACACTCAGATTTCCTTTGACAAGGTCTTTCCTCACAGCCTGATGAAAGTCCTCATGCCCTGCTGCATCAAACCTATGATTCCCCATCTCAGTCCTTCCCTGCTCTGGGCTGGCTGCTATTTCTGCACTGAGATATGCTCCGTAAGGATGCCAGCTTCTCTTGTCAGCTTTTACGTTCTAGTAATTAATTTTGGGCCTCAGCTTATCCAGTTTCATTTCAGCACGTTCTTGCCGATCATCCTTAACCCTGTGTCTTTTTTATACTTGATTATTTTTTTACCCTGTTTATGCTTTTGCTTGGTTGCTGCAGTCCTTTCAAAACTCCTGATGGAGCCATACCACCTCCTACTACTATTCGGTCTCTCCTTCCCTTGCATCAGAGTAGTTCCTGTTTTTCTTCCAATCTAATCCCTCACAGTAACTGCTGGGATTTTTTGGCTGGATTTGGTTTGGCTTTTTGTACACGTCAATCCCCAAAACGACCTCAGAAAACCAAACTTAGTAACCATTTTTTTTAATTTTGTTTGTGAGGACCTTTACATTTATTCTGCTGTTCTCACTCCTTCCTTTCTTACTAAGTCATTTTGTAATCACTGTCACTCAAATGATTTCTCACCATTGAAACTAATCAGACAGTTATTTCCTACTGATGAGAGTGATGCCTAAGTAAGTTATTGGTCTGGAATCCCTTCTCCTGACATGAAAAGTTGTCTCTGACACAGTACAAGAACATGGTAAGCCATCGGCATCTTGTCATATTCTATTTCTAACTGCTACACAGTTAATTAACCTCATTACCTGGAGTTAATTAACCCCATAATTCCATTAGCATCATATTCCACCTCTGGGAGGCTTCTATCAGCTGCTCAGAAACCCCCAGCCTCATCTACTCCAAGGCAGTAGCACCTCAGAAGCATCACATAGCAGAAGTGTTGAGTTAAACTCTGGCATATTATTCTAGTGTATGTCACAAACACTGCATCAGAGCCACTTCTACAAGTTTGTTATGACCCTGCTTGGGAAGGTCATATGAGAAATGTAAAAGCTTTTATTTAGGAGTAGGATACAGGCAGCCTGGCAGCTGGGAGGGGTGGAGGGAGGGCGACAGAGGAAAAAAATAAGGGAGAGGAAACTAGTAAGAGAGAGCAAACTAACTTGATCTTTCCAATGATCTATTTATGCTGAGGGGTGCTAGAAAGCATATCTCTTCTATCATCCACTTGCTTCCCACACACTTCTCCCCATTTTCATTTCAGTGATCATAACTCCTGCATTTCTGAAGACAAGGCCACCGTGAAGAATTTCAAAGCTTAGGAAGTATACAAAGCAGCGATAACCAAAATGTGCAATAGATTCTTTTTTGTAGAAATTAAAACAGTGACATGTCATACCAAGATCCCATTTTTACAATGCTGTTCTTCAATGAGTACAAAATTGGGGAGTTTTTCATATAATGTCAATTTTCCCCTCTTCCATTCTATGATACGGGCAATAATTTAATAACCTGGTTGTATATGACAAATACTTTTTGGAAATAATTTCATTGAAAATGTTATTTCAAAGTGAGCTCAGTAGTATTTTTAAAGTCCTGTAGAGAATGCCGAGTGGAATTTATACGTGCAACATGTCTGAAGAACCTCGTCCAGAAAGGCAAACAGGGTATTATGACACTGCAATGCTGATACCTGAAGACTGAGCAGAAGCTCAGGGGCACTGAGAACAAAGTGGACTGGAAATATTTCCACAAACCGTATCCTCACCCCTCCCAATTTATGATACTGAGATTTTTTTATTATTTGTTTAAACTTGAAATGCTAAGAAATTAAATATTTCCGTATTTCTTAATAATTTGTAGTAGTTTCTTTTGAGTAAAATGTAATCCTTCTTTCAAACTCCGAAAGACAGTCTGAAATATTGGCATTTTTTGCAGGAAATCTGATTGCCCTCACAACACTAATCCTCCCCTCCTGCTTCTACCCATTTTCTCTCGCTCTTTACGCTGTATATTCTTTGGGGCAGGGACTGGGCTGATCGTTATTCTCTATCTGCATACACAAAGCTTCCAAACCTTCTAAAGCTCCTATGTTAACAAGCCTTGTTTTGGCATAGATTTTGTGCAGTGATGTTAATGTGAGCTTTGAGCTGACTTCACCTGACACTGGGGCAGCTTCTACATGAGGCCAGACTTCAGTAACAGTGGTTTAATGCTAGATATATAATCCTGTGCTGTTTCACTATAATTAATGAGCACCAGCTCAGAGACAATGTAACAGAAGAAAAACTAAATCTATTATGGATCTATTATGCTATTAGAGAATTATGCCCATTAGCACATTCATACAGAAGTTTCTTCATCCATAATAAAATTACAGTCTATTGATGGAAGAAAAAAATTATTACATGCAATAGATTAAGACAGAAACTGAAGAATATCATCCGTCATGAGGGTTCTAAGTTTACATCTTATAACCTCTTTAAAAGACTGCAAAAATAAACTTCTGCCTTGCAAATATTATTATGTTTAACAATAACTGCATTAGAGCTGTTTCTCAGTATGTGTAGAAGATGTCACTGTCACAGCAGAGGGTTTTTCCCTCATTCAGAAGTTTTAGCTCAGTTCCACGGGGGTAAAGCTAAGCTTTTGCACTGCACACTGTTCTACTTCACTGCTTTATGAAGAATAACAAAATTATGATATACTTGAAGAATTTTCATTTTAGTGCAATCAGAATTTAACAGTGACCAGCTAATAACCCTTTTTGAGAGAATGTATCCCTGTGTATCATGATCGTTATTAGTTTGTGCTAAGCCAGTCCTAGAGCATATTCTAAGAAGATACAAGGAAAAATCAAAAGATAGCAAATCTGAAGAAATTTTAAAAATATCCAGATGTGAGATTAGATCCATTTTCCCCCAAAAAAATAATGTAGATCATTAGTTGAATGGTAAAAAGTTAATTATTCTCTATTATACTGAGGAATGAATTGCTGATTTTACAAAATAACTTCACCTAATTCTCATGAAAACATCTTGTGATGTAACCTCCTGCCTATAAATTCTTCTATGTGCTGTTAGGAAAATTATTTGATGGACATTATGCAGTAAAATGAAAACCTACTTTTATAAATATTCTATCAGACTTTCTACTGTCTTTGCTTTGCAGATGGTGATAGTTTCTTCTGAGAAAATTGACAAGCCCAAAATTGAACCACTCTTGATAGTTTTCCCCATAATCAAAGACTAAGATACATTCAGAAATGCAACATATACATTTTTTTGTTCAACAATAGTTTCATCCTACTTTTGATTCCAGTTCTTCTATCATAAAGGAGTATATGTCTACCTTTACAGTACGGACAGAAGATTTTTACATACAGAGACCACAGACAACAAATTAGCATTTTCTCCCTAATCTTATGGGTAGATTAAGTTTAATGTTGTGATTTTATCCTATGTTATAGACCATTCCATTGCATTTTGTGGAGCCACCAGAGTATGAAATAATATGTGCTATCAGTGAACTAGCCTTACATATTTATTAAAGGACTGTTTTCACTGATAATTCAACACCGGCATCTGCACACACAAAAAGTCTGGTTCTCAAATACTTATCAATAAATAACATTTTCAACACTCAATCTATACAGCATTATTTACTGAGGAAAAGTTGTATGTATTTAAGTATAAGTGTAAATCTAAATACATATTAGGTACACACTATATGAACACAGGGATGGCCCTCCCACATAACAGCTCCAGACTGTGCACTTAACCTTGAAACGACAACACTTTCTGGATCAATGGGCTCAGTGTCTGATAACAGGTTATATCTGGACTGCTGAAATGCCCTTCCGAGCTGCTGCTGAGCGGCTTCCTTCTGCTAATGCCAACTGCTGAGTTGGTGCCAGTGCCACAGAAACCTGTTTCAAACACAGCAGGACAGAGGAAAGCCTACCGGTAGTTGAGATGGGAGTAAATAGTACTCGTAGCTGCAATGAGGTCTCCCCTCCTAAGGGCTGATTTGATGAGTCCTTCAAAGAGAATATTTCTGCTATGAAAAAAATGTTTCTAATATGAAGTTCAGTTTCTGCTTCATCATTAGCCGAACATCAGCCAATACTACCCAGCATTTTAAAGCCCTGCTTTAAGGTGATTTCCTGCAGCTCTTCCTGTACTAGATCCAAAGACCGCTGAAGTTAGTGGTAATTGCCTCTGTACCTCGCATCAGTTACAGGAACAACTGCACGGAGGTTATAATTTTTAGTCCAAGTAGAACAGTGCCATATCAGAGATCCACAGGAGGTGATCTACAGGGGAAATATTCTTGCCTGAAAAAATAGATCAATAAATGCTGAGGTAATTTACCTTCAGCTACACATGTTGAACCTAAGTTTAACCATGAAGACCTCAGTGCAGTATCTCACATTATACAATTACTACCCAGGCTTTTGTAGTCTGGGACATATCTCATTGGACCCTTGCCCTAACTTACGCAGTATCTTCTTTCCCAATAAGTACCTGGGGATTGAAATTCATGGTGCAAAGGGCAGCTCATGGCAATTTTCCAGTGGGTTCCAGGTATCAAACACTATTCTTGAATAACTGCTCTTCAAGGACACGCAGACCATTCCCTTTAGTGTACCAGGATATTTCAAAAAAAAAGAAAGAACATGGCATTCTGATTTTTCTTTGCACTTTCAACAGATTGAGGGTATATGCTTATTTTTGTACCACATGCCTTGTAGTAGAAGGACACGTCTTCATACTACCATGAAAAAACAAGAAAGAAGAACACCAAAACTAAGCCTCTCAAGTTTTTAATCACCTGTCAACTAAACTACTTGTTTTGAGATATACAACCAATGGCCTAACTGGGATTTCTTTCATCGTGTGGGCCTAGAAATGCTCAGCTTTGGCTCATTGTTCTTTCACTCTGCTGTTCACAAAGCCACACTGTTATATGCCATAAAAAATTAGCCCAGAATGATTTACAAACTTTGAGGCATGGCAGTTAATACTAGAATGGCAAATTTTCCTGCTCGTTATCAGAGCTGAGAGACCCAAACTCTCTTAGAAGTTCACAACTTCTAAGGGACCTAGCAAATTCTTTGCCACTGCAGCTTGGAGCAGATAAGATTATTAATAGACACTTAAAAGTTTATCCTCTGTGGCTTAGTCAATCACAAGAAAACTGATCAGACCTCAGGAGTCTGGGTTTGTGTTTATTCATTAAGTGTAAATATCAAGCCAGAAATCTAAAGCGAAATATGAAGATACTAGCAAAGACAAGGAATACCACATTCTTTGAAATGTCAAAATTCTTACAGATTAATTATGCAACTATGAAAACCAGTAAACTTTGTTCGCTTGGACTAAACAATAGCTGCTTAAATGACAGAAATAATAAAAAAGTACACAAAAGTGATTACAAATTATTTTTCTGCACCCCAAAAGCTTTACTAATAAAGGAATTTAAAATCATGTGATCCTCTCCTATGGAAAGATTACTGGTTCTCTATGAAAGGAGGAAATTCACGGAGTGGAGGAACCTAAACCCTGATCTCAACCCAGATCAGGGAAATTTTCCTGCTCTAAACACCTGTGAAAGCTGGGTTAGTATCAGGCAAACACAGATATCCATGTGGTTTCATTAATAGACCATGCCGCATCATTCCATGGATTCCTTCAGGGTTTTTATTTTTGTTTGCTTGCTTTGTTTGGAGACTCGTTTGCATACTTTTTTACTCGGTGATAAAGGAAAGTCAGTTCCATTCATAGCTAGGATAAGCATTAATAAATGAGAGTACCTGGAACAACATCAGATGGCTTTTGTGCACGTGACAAGAGTAAATATCTGTCCCCCACTGAGCTATGCAAGACCTTGTGCTTCCTACAGCAAGAACAAGCTTGTGTGAGATCTCACTTTCAGAAGCTCTGTATTCATTGCTTTCCATTTGGATTAGTACAAAGGAATACAATGCACATGTCCAGATCACAAGGCATCGTACTTTCCCAGTTCTAGCCTATTAGATCAGTTTCTATGAGCTAACTCAAAGGGAAGTTAACATTTGATAGTTGGATTTTTTGGTTAATATGAGATAGGCATGATGGACAAAAAGCTTTGCTGATGACACCAAAATGAGCGGGGAATTGGACACTTCAGAAGGGAGAGCCACCCTGCAGGAATACCTGGATAGGCTGGGAGAGTGGGCTAACAAGTACCTTATGAACTTCAACAAGGACAACTGTAAGGTCTTGCTCCTGGGAAGACATAGTCCAGGAGTGCAGCACAGGCTGGGACCTACCCAGCTGGGGAGCAGCTCTGTGGAAAGGGACCTGAGGGACCTGGTGAACAGCGTGCTGCTGCAGCAAAGAAAGCCAACAGGGTGTGGGGTTGCATCAACAAGGGCATCACCAGCAGAGATAAAGAAGTCATTATCCCGCTCTACTCAGCGCTTGTCGGGCCACACCTGGAATACTGTGTTTAGTTTTGGTCCCCACTATGCAAAAAAAAAATGTGGACAGGCTGGAGAGGGTCCAGGGAAGGGCCACCAAGGTGATAAAAGGGCTGGGAAACCTGCTGTGTAAGGAAAAGCTGAGAGAACTGGTTTTGCTCAGCCTTGAGAAAAGAAGGCTTAGGGGAGACCTTATTACCATGTTCCAGTAATTAAAAGGTGACTACAAAGAAGATGGAGACTCCTTTTTTACAAGAGGTCCCATGGAAAAGACAAGGGGTAATGGGTACAAGTTACTCCTGGGGAGATTCCGACTGGACACAAGAGAAAAAAAATTCACAATGAGAACAGTCAGCCATTGGAATAATCTCCCAGGGGAAGTGGTGGATTCCTCAACACTGGGAGACTTTTAAGACTCAGCTGGACCGGGTGCTGGGCTATCTTGTCTAGACCATGCGTTTGCCAAGAAAGGTTGGACCAGATGATCCTTGAGGTCCCTTCCAACCTGGTATTCTATGATTCTTTGAACTATCGGTCAGCAGTGGAAATATGCTCAACTATACTGAATGTGAGGGCCTTAGAGGGGAAAGTCATGGCAAGACCATTCTGGTCCAAGGGAAAATTCCAAGCTCAGGAGAAGGCCTTGGAAATTAGGTGAGAGAGACAGTTTAGTAATGTGGAAAGGTTGGAGAGAAAAGTGTGTTGCTAGGAAAGCAAAAACGAAAGGTAAGAGACAAATAGGAACAAAGCTGTGTGCAGTCTTTGAAGAAAGTAGCTATCCCTACATGTATTTTTTAAACATCAGTCATACAGGTATTTCACTCCCAGGAGGAGTACACAAAGAATAAAATGCTGAAATACAAAGCAGACTGGAAACCAGTGCAAGTATTTAAGGATGTGGGATTACATCACGAAGGCAGCAAGAAAGGTGGATGATCTTGTTTCAGTCATAGATTTCAGGGGATTCTGGTAAGCATTGAACAAGTCAGAAAAAGGGAAAATTATAGCTTTCCAGCCATTGAAAGCACACAATGTTGGCTGAAATGGAAAGGGACAAACTCTGCCTTCTATCACACTGTTTTATACCTGGAGCAATTCAGCTGAAGTCAGTTGTGTCAATGGAAATTAAACTAGGGATGTGAGACCAAAATTTAGCTCAAAAACCATGCAACTAGCATTTAATGGACAGCTGACTTTCTGGGAATTGGATCTCCAGCAATGAAAACACCTAAAGGCACGTACTTAACAAGAATTTGTTACAGAGAACAATAGCTCCGTGAAGATGATAGATCCCCAAACGTACTCAAATCCTGTCTGAAACCCAATACTCTAACAGCTCATTGTCTCTGGGAAGTGTGGTCTGTGCAAGAGTGAATGAGGCTGCAGTTACACACAGACCCATAAGCATGATAATTCTTTTTCAGAGAAAGGAAGAAGAAAAAAAAAGTATTATGCAAGCCAGCAGTATGTCAGAAAGAACAGCAATGCATAGTCAGCAATGGAGTTAGAAGTAACCAATGTATTCAACTCTTTTCTGTTTTTCTTGCTACTATTGCAGTTACTCACACGTCAGGAATTTCTGAAAAGGCAACATTTCAGCAGTCTGATTCAGGCAGAAGTAGGAGCTCCACCAGGCAGATGTAAAGCAATGGCAATGATCCAGGAAGTGAGATATTTCTCATGCGCAGCTTTCATAGGCAGTGTTGCAAAGAACTGTAACAGACGCAAAATGTGCCACCACACAGCCTCTAAAAGGAGCTTAGAAAGGGTTCACAGTGGTTTCCATTCGCACCCAAGCCCTTTATGGTGGTAATCTGTCACTAGTGCTCTACTAACAAGAACTCTTGCCTGAATCTGCAGCAGCAAAGGCCACTGCTAAGTCCTGATACAAGATACCACTAGTCTGCAGTGACACAACATATCTTGTGTCTTGTCATCTAGATTCCTAAAATACCCTGGGGACCCCCATTAGAAAGTTTCAGCCAGGACTGACTACTACTGCCCCAGTTGTAAACGAAGCTGACCAGCATGGCAGACCTGGAGCTCTGCACTGCTTGTCTCTCCATCCTGAGGCTGCCTTTGTCCCAGCAACCTTCAGATGCTCAGTCATCTCCCTACAGCAACCTCGGCTTCTTGGAAAACTCAAGCATTGATGGAGATGGGAAACAGGACTTTTAAAAATAAAAAATAAATAAAATAAATTAAAAAAACAACAACAAAAAAATCCCAACCACCCCAAGACTTAATCTACAGAGCACAAACTCCTCTGATGATTACTCGAAGCCAAACACATGAGAACACAGTGGATGATACTTTTCCTCCAGTAAGAATTGAAATATTTCAGCAAAAACAAAACATGTTTGACATAGCAATGACACGTGAACATAAACACAGATTTTGTGTGTATTTGTCCTGTGTGACTAGCCACTATCTTAACCATGTACCAGTTCAAAAGCCTCAGGCATCCAAATGTTCCCTGTGATGAAAAGCCTGTGCCCCTACACAATGAGAAAAGATTGTGTCGCTACATAGTTGAAGATCAAGGCATCAGTAATCAGGCAGCTATGCCATAAATCATAACACTCTGGTATGTCTCAGTCCCAATTTATTCACTGAACATTTGCTTGGATTTTTTTTTTTTTCCTCTTTAAAGTATTTGTGGAGATGCTTAGCACCCAGAGAGTCACCACTGAAATGGCACGATTTAGTTAAGTTATTCCTTCCACATCAACTGCTGAAAGAAAGGTGCATGCAATAAAGTTAGATCTTAGCCATGCCTACACTCATAGCAACAAAACATCCAGTTCTTTGTTCACAGTTGACAACCTGTAGCTCATGGCTGTGTGTGGGGCAAACAGAGGTTGTCAAAAACATCCCTCTGGGAGCAGACATCATCCTGATACCAACACAGCCACAGAGGGAGGATATCCACGGTACCCTGGGTGCCGTGGAGCAGTCCTGCCTGCTGCCCACCCCTCTGCCTGCTAAAAAGTGCTACAGCAGATTTCCCTTGTGGTCTCTGGTCTGACAATTTCTCCACGGCATTAACATGTGACAGTATGACAGAAAAGTATCTCTCATGTTCACATAGCTACACAAGTCTACAAAAGACTCCCATCAAGTTTGGATCAGTTTCTAACATGCTAATTATACCTCTTATACTAAAATGCTTCATTACATTACTAGGCCAACATCACTGCTTTCAATCAGGCTTTCCCAGTTGCCTTAGCTTTGCCTTCATACAGTTGTTATTTAAATATTACACATCTGGAAGGACAAATAATCCACTGGTTTTGACAGTAAGACAAAGACCATCACTGGGAAAGATTAATTATACCCGGTCATCATTTTCCTGTTTGAGAATTCGATATGTGGGGAAAAATAAAACACCCAAAATTACCTAGTTCTGTTGTACATTCTGAATGTACCACATTCAGTGGTACATTTGCAATGAATTTACTGCCAAAAAGAGGGAAAAGGCTCCCCAGTGACCACTGGGCAAGAAGAATGTACCTACTTCAGTATTTGGTATCTCATCACCTATGCTGAATGAATTACACAGACAAAACCAGCAGAGATTATCTTATTTCATGCTCTACTTAACAACTCTTCTAGCAGCCACATTTTCTGAAATCTAACCAAACGGCTGAGCTCTTCCAAACATCTGAGCATGTATTTGCTCTAAATGGCAGCTGTGGCGTTAATGCAAAAGTAGCTCTGCATGTAATTAATGAATATTGTGATAAAGCTGCCAGTTATTAATAAAGTTCTAAATAGAATCAGAGATCCATTTCGTCATTTTTTTTCTATATATGATCAGACGATGCATGTATATTCTTAGCTGAAACAATAAATAGCATTAAATAAATGGTACAGGAAGTTTTGCCTTAGTCTTTATCCTTTTCTTTTAATTCTCTTTTTAATTTCTTCCTTTTAAAAAAAAAAAAAAATTCTTTTCTTTCTACATCCCTTTCTTTTAATCTGTTTCCTAAACTTTGGGTTTTCTCATTCATTTTAGAATAATCAGCTTTGGCACAGTGAAAACATTATCTCCTTCCATAACTGTTTCATACTTAGAAAACAAATGAAGGTTGTATTTGCTGCAGGACTGAACCTCGGTGACCCTTTTTATCACTTTTATTGCACATTTTCCATTACAAGTGCTTCCTGTTTTCCCAAAGAATATTACAGCAACAGAGGCATTTCCGCTGCCTGTATTGCTTTCAGTGCATTCAGATTAATATTGAAAGCAAACATTTCTCCTGCTGCACTGAAGGGACAGACCAAGTCAGGCACAGGATGTCTCTGCTCTTTGTTGTACTGCACATGCAAGTCCAGTCTCCTGAATGGATGTCCTCAGACTTGCCCACTTCACTTCTGAGGATTTCCGTCTTCCTTCTTTCTGGGTTGTCCTGTTTGACCCTTCCTTTCTTCCACTTTATATTGTCCCTGTATTTTTTACCCCAGAACAACCTACCTTTCCTCCCACAAACATCTTTTTGTTAACTACGTGTCATATAAACCCTTAATCTATTAAAGTTGCCCCTGGTTCTGCAATAAGGACAATCTCCCTAAAGTCCAGAGAAATGCATTCATGTAGCCTAGCACAAAATGTCACCCTTCTCTGTGTTTGTTTTCCATCAAAAAACGTCCTGGATGTAGTAGTAAGAAAATTCGGATTTCAAACCAACTATCCAGCACTGTTGTACCAGATTTGTTTAAATGACACTTTTAAATGCCACTGATTCATCAATAATATGCATCCTTGCTTTATTCTGGTTTCAGGCAGAAGTATGGTAAGCTTTATACTGAGTGAAGGAGAGGGAAAGAGGTGTGAAAACCTGAGACAATAGTTAAAATATCATGAACAGACAATGTTTTCTTTTTGTATCAGAATATGTGTATTTGTTGTGATATACTGCATCAGAGATCATTTTACAATTAGAGACTTCCATTTAAATCAAGAAGCAATCGTGAAATAAAAAGGTAGAACTACAGACATCTAAAGGAACTCCCACATATATTGAGCTCTACCACTGCTTCTCATCTTAATCATGGTGGAATGTGCAAGCTCACTTAATTAGCACAGTTAGCTTGAAAGAACTTTTATTTCACATTGACTATCTTTGGGCCTTATTTCTTCTGTGGTTCTTCTTACTAAAGTTATGCAGCATACTAGCAGTCAAGCCTGGTACACAGAGAACATAACAACTTGATTATTCATTTACAAACTTATTCCAAAATAGATCACCCTAATGGACAAAATCTACATATGCATCAGACCTGTTAGCACATACATTCATCAGTTTGGCCCTACGGACAGCAGCAGACTTCATTCGTCCATGGCTAAACAGTGCACCTAAGCAGTGCCAGACCATTTGTTTCTCCAGCTGTTCAGTGCACCCATGCTTACTAAACTCAGCCCTGAAAAAACAGCGCCGTTAGTAATTGTTACTGTACCAACGCAGACCCGAAATCCCAAGCTCCTTCTCTCAGGTCACCGTACACCCAGTGCACCTTTCCAGCCTTCATCACAGCTCCCAGAGCAGAAAATCACAGAAACCTGAAAGAATACTTACTGAGAAGGAAAACAGAACAGCTAAAGCTTCAGCAATGTGTCCACCTTTCCATATAAACCTCTGCTTTACATAAAAGGTACCTAAGGTAGCAGGCCTCGGCTTTGCGCCACATATCCCTCACTGCATCTCCCTATCCCCAAATCACCCACAGCCTCCAGACAAACACAAATTCCAGACTGGGTGAAGGCAACTGCTCTCCAGCTCTTGGAAGAGTGAACCGTATTTTTGCCATTCTAGTGGAATCAGAAATATCTTTTCCAAAGACAACAAAATAGAAACTTCAGGAAAATCCCCAAAGGAATGGGGAGATAATGAGAGGTCAGCAGCATGCTGAGCCTGACAGCCACTGTCTGCAAGTTTGCTCCCCAAAGCCTTGTCTGCTTGTTTCACAGGGTGACATTCTCGGAAGGCAGAACATTTGCTATTGAAATATTTGAGTTCTAGTGAGAAGGGTTTCCAATGAATCACAGATAGCATGACATGTATGTGTCACAATGGTGTGGTTACTGCCTTCTCATTGAGAATGTAGGTGTCATACTGTCTTTAGATGAAGACAAACATGTCAGTGTTTGAATCTTTTGTTGCCACATTATAGTGACTATATTGTGGCATCATACAATGCACGTTTAAGTTCGTAGCAGACTTCCTCTGAATAAATAGGAACCTTTACTAAAGAACCACTATTGTGTGTCTTTTGGATCGAAGAATCCTGAATTTGGGTGGTTTGTTGTTTTTTTTTACAGCACCTTACATACTGGATTCCTGATGTGCTTGGCCTCTGTGTCTCTGTTAAACGATGCTTATCCACCTCAAGGTTCCTTCATTTGGCTTGCGAACTATTTGCCTACAAAGCTCCTCTGAAAAGTTATAAAGTGAGAGCATTCAGTCAAATGCCAACAAATCCTTGTACACTTTTTAGGTTTGAGAGACTGGCTGTTGGAGGAATTCATTACCATTCAGGACCGTGCCTAGCACTGCCTTTGAAGCGCCTGATACGTAATCTCCACACCCTTTCCCATGCCCTCACCCCTAATGAGCCCTCAAAACAATTCAGATTTAGTCCCTCTCTAGCCCCCTCTCAGTCCTGTTGCTTGGGGGTTGAGGAGGTGAGAGGACCTCAAACCAGGACAACCTTACACCCCTGCATCTTACCGCCTTTTTAACAATTCATCCTTTAACAAGCCAGGAATTAGAGAGGATCTATGGATGAGACTGAGGCTAATGGAGAACATCCAGCTGGCCCTTTACTTAAAACTCGCTGAAATACATACTTTATTTAAAATTGCTGATGATCTGTCATCAGCAAGAGCTTCCTATCTGCCTTCTTCCACCCCTTTCCTTCTTCCTGGGCAGTCTGCATGGAAGCTCTCGACCCAAGTAGAAACCACAACCACAGCTGCCAGATTAAGTGAGCAACACACAACTGTGCAGAAAGCAGTTCCACAAATACATATTTTACATCCCATCAGGAGAAGAAAAAAGAAGGAAAAAGGGAAAAGGAGAGGACTGCAGTTAGGGCCATTAATGTTTCATGAAACCTCTCACATCCTCCCTACAACTGACAGGATAAAAAAGATAGTCATTAAAATTGAGAAAACAGGATACTGCCTTTGTGTTCCCTGTATTAAAATTCTGAGCTAACCTATTGCTTTGAGGAAATTTGTGCCTTTCCATATTCTTTTACATCACTGTCTCAGGAAAGAGCTAATACTCCAGTTACTCCAGGATCAATAGCAACCGCCCATATTGCTCACATAGTGCAGCTTGTAGTATATAAAGGTTTTGTAACACTGCAGTGCTGCAAATCCACATCACTTAAAAGGTTACTGCAGAATAAGGTATACATGTACATTTCCAGGCCTTTTTTCCCTTTTTTCAACACTGAAAGTGGTAAACACTGAAGTTAAAGGAAAAGACTGAAGTGCTCATAGGTAAAGTTTTCCTCTAGTCTTGCAGGTTCTAGGAGCCATTTTTCAAAGAGGGAGTTTAAGAACTGGAATCGGGATCCACAGTTCTACTGTGTTATTCTGCATAATTAGAGTAGTGTTACCAAGGTGATAAAGAGGCAATGTAAACAAAAATCAGAATTTCTGAGCGGAACTTGAAACTTTTGAAGTTTTCATTCAATCTAGCTTTTATGAAATGATAAAGGTTTGGTTTGGGTTTGTTTTTACACTATTCCCTTAGGAAGCCTAGGAGAGTAGGTAAATGTTTTTTCACCATATCAAGGAAGATTTACATCGTGTTCATATTTAGAAGTGAAAAAGATCATGAACCAAGAAAGGGTTTTACAAAACTGTATCTGGCAAAAATATTTTTCAGATTCTGTTAAAACCAAAAGAACATTAAGTTTTCCCATCCCTGTTTTTTGGAGATTTTTAGTTTTGCAACCTTTTCCTGCCTTAAACATAGGGTTTTGGTAGAACACTGTAAAACAGAAGAATGACACACTATTTACATTTGACTGGAGCCCATCATTTATCCCACAGACGTATAGCTTAGGCTGATTCATTACCATCACGCTAATCATCACAGCACCCAGGCTCCGCACACCTGGCAGAGATGGCTTTTCTAGTCAAGCATGAGCACTAATGAAATAAGGAAAATTTGTTCCATGAAGAATCAAGTGCATTTTACAAAAAGATTTAGAAGGAAATAAAAGGTGATGTCCTGGTTTGAGCGACACAGGACTAATTTCTCTTCTTAATGCCTGGGAAAACTGCACTTTTAGAAGACTCTAGTGTCTGAATTTGTGAAAATATTTACTTTACACCCAGCTGTGGCATGTGGGTTTTAAGGTCTCAGTGTTTCTGAGCTCACCAGGTGAGGGGATGAGGAAGGGCGAGACCCGGGCACTCGACTCAAGCTGGCCAACGGGATTATTTCATACCTTGAATGTCACATTCAATATAAATTAGAAAGTTTGCTGAGGAGTTTCTCTCCCCCTTGATGGCTGCCATCCCAAGAACTTCTTGTCCTGGTGCTGGATGCCTGAGCCTTTCCCTTCCTCCCAAAGCTGTAGCGCTCACAGTGACCCACATTTGCTGTCCCCTGCTGGGAGTGCACAGCTTCCTACTGGTATAATTGGCTGAGTACAATCCTTGTATATTTTATATTGGTATTGGGATCAGTACTGGTTCTTTAGTGTTATTAATGTTAATTATCTAGTCTTATTCTATTAAATCTGTTTATATTTCAACCTTCAGCTTTCCTTGATTTTTCCCAATTCCCCTCCCTGGGTGGGGAGGGCTCATAGGATAAGAGAATAATTGTCTAAATGACAATAAACTGTTGTGGGTTCCTCAAACCATAACAGGGTAAAAAAGCAGATTTTTCAGAGTCTTGTTGTCCTTTATAAAAAGTATGATTATTTATCAGACTTTGCAGTCTGCTTTATTTTAGATATGGAGTAGGTATAGTCTTTCTTGGCATCAACGGAACTCCTGAACAGATTAAAATAAAAAAGGAAAAGATCTTAAATTAGGTTCCTTGTGCAACTCTCTGACTGCATTTTTTCATCACTTAAGAAGTGCATTTGCAACTTTTTATGGTCACTGGCTCTACAAAAAAGCCTTGAGAACTAAAATGTGCACCCTTTAAGTCTTCTACATGTCTTAGTGTATTACCCCCAATATACTTGTGGCTCAAACAATATGGTATGTTTGTATAGCACGCAACAAATCATATAAATAATGTCTAAAATAACAACAAAAACAAACCATTTGTGTCACTTATGTTTGTTTTCTGATTATAAACGTGGAACACATCACTGGTTCACAAAGCTTATGAAAATAAATGACAACCCCTTGCTGCATTAAGTTCAGGTAAGAGTGATAAGAAAGATCTCTCTGCTCAAGGTATTTAGCAAAAAACCCTACGTAGCATTCCTTCCAGCCCCGATCTGGGACCCAGCCCTCATTTACGTAAATAGGAAGCTGTTTTGCTCTCGCTGCCTATCCAGAGACCGCCCACTATAAATTTATTTCCTTCTTTTAGGTACAGTGCAATCTAGCATTAGGACCATCCTAAAAAAGCTGGAATTATAAATAGGGCCTCAGGTTCACGAAAGCCAGTATACTACGGTGCAAACATTTTATATCTGATTTAAGGTTCAGTGCAAACTGCAGCGTTTTCTCTATACACCTTCCCCTTCCTTTAACTGCTTAGCTGAGTTCTGAGTAGCAATCAAGGAAATTTATATGGTCCGAAATTAATTTTTCTCTGAAAAGTGTAATTGAAAACATTTTCAAGTGTGTCTCTGAATGTGTGAGTGTGATATAGGAAACAGGAAAAAAAAATGTTTTCCCTTATGCTATGCATGTTATGTAGTTTATGCTATTAAAAAGGGAGATATAGTCAAAGTTTGATAGGACATTAAATGTCTGAATGATCAAGAATGAAAAGCCTATTATTATTAAGATACAAAGATATTGTTTTTTAAGAAGTATAGCATAAGTACACATTGAAAATAAGTGTCAATTTTTTTCTGCAGTAACCTGACATTTCTAGATAACTGCCCTCGCTTTGTAGCCAGGCTCATACACCAATGTCCATTTGTAGGAGGTCAGCATCAGCTTTAAAAAAAAAAAACACCTTAGAAGACTACCATAGTTTTTCCCTGTCCTTGGAAGATACCTGTGTTAAGTGGGTGACAATGGTACTACTTATTTATAAGCTTCTGTAAGATGTGTGAATAAACACACACAAATACACACACACTCTTCCACATTTTGCCTCTCTCATGATTGCACTGATCATCTGGATTTTTCTTCAAATCTCAGTTCGCCCTCTATTTTTGCCAACACAATTTCCCAAGAATAAATAACAGAAGTTACTGCTGTGAACCTATAAAGAGCTGAAACTAAAAGCGTAAGGTTTGAAGATTCCAGCAACTTGAAAAGTGACCTATATTAAAATATTTAAGTCCACACACAGGGAGTAAAGAGATTTTGAGTCATCGTTATTTCCCTGAAAGTTCTATAGAAATAATAGAATTATATTTATTTTGGCTAAAACCAAATTAAGTTTGGAATTAAAAAAAAAAAATCCCAGTTTTGTTGCTATTTCCTATTTGAAAAATAGAGTATTTGAGAGAAAAACAGATCCTTGTATTGTTCTTCCTCCCCACTTTTTTTTCTTTTTGGTCCTCCTCTGCAAACATGAGATGGGAGGCATGAGCCACGAAGAAAATATTTGGTCCTGCAGTGGACCTGGCAGAGGTCTTCAGGCATCCCAGGACTCCACACCTGCCCCTTGGGCACAATGACAACACTGGTATTTTTGGCAGGACTTACAAGAACTCATGCCATGCTAACAACCAGAAAGAGGCTGAGACAACTGTTACTCACAAAAGCAGGCTTTTTCTGTTAATGGATGTTAATAAATCAATATGCACTATTGTCTCTTTTTAATATGTGACAGACATGAGAGCCTTTACTAATATTTATCCTGAAAAAACGAAACAACTTTTAGGACATCAAAAATTTTGATCTGGACACATCCAGGTGATACTGAAGTAACACTTGACTAATAATAATAAAGGAATTTCTCCTTGATCATAGGCTATGGATCCCTGGCAGGACTCATTATGTTCTATGTTTTAGAAACAAGTGCTACTTACTAAATAAGTTACTTGAATCTCAGCCTGCGCAAGGAGGTCTATCCACCAAAAGACAAGAGGAAGACCACTGCATGGTCTCCATCGCAGGTGTCTCTGTTTTATAGCCATCTTCCTCTGTTCAAGCTCCCTGGGGAGTGCTGCTGCTCAGGGCCAAGGTCTGAGACAAGATCTGACCAAACCCCAAAGTGGCAACAAAATGAACAACATATTTTAACTTTATGTATCTCTCTATCTCTTTTATCAGTTCCATGTCTATTTATTCATCCTTTTTATTAATTTAAGTGTTTCATTATGTGGGAGGGGAATATCTCAAATAAAGCCCAAACACTCCTGCCTTTTATAGTGGAACGCAAACAAAGCAATGATGCCCACTGTGCAGCCTCAGAAATAGGACTGGCCACTTTACTGAGTTACACTTTTCTCCTTTTTTCTTTCTACAACCTTCTTAGTGCCTCAGGATTTGAGATTTCTTAGGAAATCCAAGGTGCCTCTTTTTAACTGCCATCTGCCTATCAGTACTTATGCAGGCAGGAAAAAGAATGAAAGGTCCAGTTCTTGGGAACGGCCGTGGATCCTACTGCTATTGGGGGATGCAGAGAGCATTAAGGAAAGGAAATTGGAGCTGAATGGGAAGGGAGGGAAACACAGACTTGGCCAGTTCAGTCCATGAAATAAGTTCCCAGCAGAAGACTTGAGACTATGCAAATTATATTTATAAAGGTCAGAAAAAATCTTTCTGGTTCACATTTTTTCAAATTAAAATATCACAAGAGACCATCATGAGTGTCTTATGGGAAATAGGCTAGGATTAGCACAGTAATGTACATACTAAGTTGGTATTTTTTTTACTTCCCTCATTCCATAACAACACTGGAGGAGAGACACAGCTCTGTTAAAAGCATTCCTACCATATCCACCCGTATTGCCATGAGTTATTCATAGCAAAGAAAAAACAAACTAAATATTTGTACAATTGATTACCACTTTTCTATCTGTCTAAAAGAAGGTTACAAAATTGCTTGATTACAACAGATACCACGGAACATACATGACGCTCCTGAAAGTGGCCTTTTGTAAAAGTCGTATAAAACACTATTGCAGAAGAGACATATGCTCTGAAAACACAATGTTTTGCCTGTTGGCTCACTTCTGCAAAGCTTGGTAGTAAAGTTCTTAAAAAAATATTTGTTTTCTTATGTCAATTTTTGCCTGTTCAGTAATACGTGCAAAATCCTCACTTTTGATAAAATAACATTTCCTGAGTCCTGCCACTGGGCTTTAGTGGGAAGCAGAATTAAAAGAACCAGACTCTGAAGGTTTCTTCACTCCTTGCAGGACTGCTCTGCTTGACAGAAGCAACCTTTTGGGGCTGTCCTGACTTGTAACAAAATACATTGGTCTCCCCACTGACTGCACGCTTTCCTGTGAGGTTAGTTTCACCAAGGACCATGTTCACAGATGTGTCAGTGTATTCGTGGACCACAAGCATCTCACCTCGAGCTACAGTTCTCACTGGGCTGCAGCCACTGACGCTGGGGAGTAAAGGAAATGCAAAGGACTCCCACCTCTAGCACTGGTATAACTAACTCTTTTTCTCATATTCTCTTTTGAAGTCAAACAGACAGCAAGTGGTGACATTTAAATGCCATTCTGTCTGCAAACAAGATGGAAGATGACACAAATGTGGATAGGCAGGAATTGACAGAGCGTGTTTGAAAACAGGATGCCTAAGTCTCCTAAGTCCGTAAGTCCCTAACTCTCTTCCCTGCTGCTTTCAGACACTGTCTATGGCTTGCTTTTCCAGCGATGTGACCTTAGCAGCTTTGCTCCTTTGGGCGAACCTAGTCACTGTGCCATCACACCCAGCCCGCTGGTCCGCGGGAGCAAGTCAGGCAGCTGAGTACCACTCTCAATTTAGCTAAAAGTATCATTTGATCTCTTAGTACTTCGGATATGTAGCAGCATGTGTTTACTTCGGAGACCCCCTAATCAACTCCCCAGTAGCCCAGCAGGCTGAGAGAGATTTATCTTCCTGTCTCAGGTCCTTGTCTGCCAAGTCTAAAGTGCAGCCTGTCCATCTGTGACTCTCAATATTAGATCATTCAGACGGCCACTTATTTGGAAAAATATATCAAGACACTAGACAGGGAAAAAGAAATGTATCTTAAAGCAAAAAAAAAAAAAAAACAAAACCAAAAACCAACCAATGCGTAAATATGACTGAGGTCAACAGCAGAATAAGTGAAAATGCAAGCCTCAGATGCCTTTCCCCAAAGAAAATGAGAACGAAATGAAAAGTGTAATCTATTACAGCAAATTAAGAGAGGCCATTTTCCACCTGCATGTATCTAATATCCCCACCTCCTTTAGCGGGAAGAACAATACAGCATTATATTTCACAAAGAAAACAAGAAATAAGGACCAGCTATTTAATCTTTCTCCAGAGTTTGAAATATCAATGCTTTTTCACCAGTTAAACATCCATCACAGCTGGTTTTGTACCAGGGAAGCTGCACTTCAAATGAAGCATTTAGAGTAACACAGTCACCAAAAACAACTACTAAAATATTCAGCCGTGCTATCTGCTTGCCTAGAAAGCTGTCAGAAACTTTGATCACAAAGGTGTTGCACCAAGTCTGTTTGGGGTATGGCCAAGCTCCTTGAATCTAGTTTGACCAGCCCCGAGTTAACGGTCCTTTTATAGTTGTAGTTATTAGTGTTGAGTGGATTAGTGAGATGATGGTGTACGTTCATGGAACATAACTGCTAGTCTCTGGGCTACAGGAGAAAATTTAATCACCCAGTCCCACTGCACTTCCTCTCCAGTTGTTCAATTCTGGATTTATCCCCCTAAAATTGTTTTGCCTGAGAATTTTACAGCTAGCTAATTGACTTTCTGTTCCCTCTCTTGCACTGTGCATGAATAAGGTCTCTTCAGAGTTCTGCTAGCAGCTCTTTTCTTTAATAAAAGTATTGTATTGTATTCATAAACTACTTGGGCGGAAGGCAGTTTTGCAAAAAAACACAATAGTATTTAGAAGCATAATAATCATTGAAGAGATACTGAGCATTATATAATCTTTACTAGACCTCTACTTCATGCCAAAATGCCTGAGATGTGTGGCTAAGGAGGGCTAGATTCTATTATATTCTGAAATGAAAAACTTAAGCTTCAAGAAAAAATTCTAGAAAAAAATTTATTTGCTCTTCCCTTTCTTCTTTTCTCTCTTTTTTCTTTTCTATTTCATTATTTTATTAATTCTGGTACCCGATTCCATAAAAGCTTTTGATTGTTTTTCTTCAATATATTCCATGCAAATTTCCATTTTGCAAATGTTATGGAAATCTGCATCGGTTATTAGAAGAATTTTGATGACAGGTGGATTTGATATTTTATGGTGACTGATGAAGAGGGTAGAGTGAGCATCCAGGGTTCCAGGAAGCACACTGAGGTTTTCCTTCCCACTGTGGGTAACAGTTTTGTTATGAAGTGGACTTTTGGGGGAAGGAAAGGAATTAAACAGTAAAAGCAACCCACATTGTAGGCCATAGGCCATCTTGTATCTGCATATGAATCCAGCAATGAAAAAAACATAAACATGCAAATTATTCATTGACAATTACACAGTCATGATTATGTTTCAGAGCCAGAGCTGAAGTGCGGCCATTCTTTTGGCCTTTCCAAAATTTATTTCATTGAACGTTTATTTCACATTTTGAAGACCATTTCTGCATCCATAAAAGCTGGGCACCACTACCATACTCGGCATCAGACACACTGTGTATGACTGTGTATGTATATGTTTCTACGTAAAATAAACATCTTTATATAGAAAGACTACCAATGAACTTCCAGTTTCTGGAATATTGTCCTAGATCAGTGCTTGAATTCTGTGACCAAAAATGCACTTTCCCCATGGATTTTCCCTGAGAATTTTTTTTCCTTCCACTAATCTCAGAATTACATAAACCCAGCATTTTGTGTCGCATTTGGGCCTTTTTGTACCTTGGCTTCATTCAAGCCAAGAAATTTAAACTACATGTGATGGAAAAGTGAACGACTGAGGAAATGCTCTGCTGCTTCCCCAAAGAGGTTTCTGCTGTCCAGCTCAGGCTGCCTTTTAACTCTAAGGAAGGGATGAACTTGACCTTACTGACCTTTTCTTCTAATATGGACACTCAAGACAAGGTCTGATACTGATTTTAATTTGGGAAAAATTGTACCTCTGGCACCAAGTCCTCAGTTCAGAACATCTGCGCAAAGGCTTATAAGCTCTGTGGGGGAGGATCTGAGTGATTTCTAACAGCCATTTAAGTCTCTAAGAGTTTTCTGTTACAGCTGTTTTTTCTAAACACCCGACCTGACCACGAGGTTTTCCAGGGAACTAGACGCTGACAGATTACTTTTTTCCACTATTTTTTTTTAAAAGCAGTGTATTAAACAATGAGTAATAGTTAGCAAAGTCTCTGGAATCAGGTAACTTGTCCATTTATACAGATAGGTGGTAGATTTCTTTTTCAAAAAAGGTTACCATGAGTTCAAAAAATATTCTCAAAACTCTCTTCCACATCCATATACAGCAGAGGTCAGTGACAGAGAACAGCCCCACTTGCTGTTGAATGTGAGAATGGGCACTTTCTTGGAAACACTATGTTCTGCTGGTTGCTGTATGTGAGATGCCCTATTGACCAGGAGGTGGGTGAGCAACGGGAACAGAGGGATTGGGGTATGGGCAGGTATGAGGATGTTGTCCCTTTTTCCTGCTTCCTACTCCCTGTTGCATCAGGCAGATAAAGAGGAGGGAGCTGTAAATAGCCCAGAGAATCTGGAAATGGGTTTGTACCAGCAAAAGGCATTCAGGTACACATTTACTTTAAAAAGACAGATCCCCCTCTGCCCCACCACTTCCACCCACAAAATCAGAAAAAAATTTAAGCCTTTTTTTTAACTTGTGCTGCTATTTTAGTAATTAGTGTATCTGCCATAGCAACACATTTCAAGCTTGAGTACATATAGTACATTTATTGATCATAGAAACATTCTAAATAGACAGTACAACTACTTATCTTTCCTATATCATATTCAAAACATATGTTTTTCACCTTGTACAACAATTACTTGTACTTTAGTCACATTAGGTATGCTCTTAGAGAAAAATGGTATGATTACTGTTTAGCTGTCTTTAGCACGAGTAGCGTGGAGAATTGTATTTTATGATACACTTCTAATCACTGTATCATGGTAAAATGACATGGAACAAATCCAGAGTTGGAGCTAACCACCTACCTATGGACAGGGTTTGGCAGGGATGCTCCTGACACTGAATTACTGTTCTGGAAGTCAGCACTGATTTCCTGGTCCCTTGCTTGCTGCAGGGGTAAGTAAAACCAGCACTGAGCTAATTTTATGCTAGTAAAAGAGCAAGAGGCTGAGAAGGAAAAACACCAAAATGGTCTGTCAAAAATGAATGTGCTACTTGTCAAATTGGCATTAGTCAACTTTTTTTTTTTTTGACTTCTCATGATTCCCCCTTGTCAGCAGTATGAAATGGCTGCACAGAGTTGCCTAGCTACTGCAGTGCTCCTGGACCTTGAATCTCTCCCTTTCCAGCTCACTCCAGCTCCTCCATTCGGGCACAGTTATGTCACATCTTTGCTACCTCTTTCGTTCTGAGAACCTATGTACCAGATGCAGCTGATTAGGATGGGATCTTCTATTGTATGTATGTGGTGCAGATCCCGGAGTGGCACTGTGCTGCAATCAGTGCAAGAGCTTCACTAGAAGAAATAGTCCTTAGCTAAAGCCCTGTACCTGACCCACTCATGCCTTGGTGTAAAAAACAGTGTCGCTCTCATGACTCCACAGATTTCCTTTGTCCTCGCACAGCCTTCACTGTGTCAAACCTTCACCCTTACCCTTTGACTGCAGAAGTGGTCCTCATGATGTGAGGGCAATAAAGATTGAGAACCACTGGCTAGAGTTATCCCTTTAACATGGCATGCTGGAGGATAACCGCTGTTTTAGCACTTGGCATAGAGCAGCAGTGAAAAACACAACCATGCTGGTAATGCTGAAAGCAAGCATAAGTTGTGTTTTAGATCTCCATGGTGGACCCAGCCTTTGCCATTCAGAAAAAGCTCTAAGCCAAAGAGCCTGTCCGAGGGCTGCCTCGTTCACTGGCAGAATTAACACAGCAGCACGAAGCAACTGGAGCTTCTGTCTGATACCAGGATACAACTGGCTCCAGCTGACTCTCCCTAGGAAAGACAAACCTTCCCCCAGTCTTTGTCCTCCTGATACATCGTTTCCACTGTCATAATCTGGTGCTAAGTCAACTACTCCGGCTGTGCCATATTCTGACACCCTGCCACCATAATCCGCTGTTTTTGCAGTGCGGGAAGGCCTCAGATTGAGTTATCAAATATTAAGTCTGGGCCTTTCAGTGCCATATGAGAGGACTGTTTTAGCCTCAGTTCTGATGTAGTCAAATTACCAGGGACTCAGGCCAGTCTCATAAAATTGCTCTTCAGCCTAGGTTTTCTCTTTGGTCTTACCAAGTCACTAGTGCTCCTGTTCTTTTTTCTTCCTTTTGTAAACTTTATTTTAAAGCCATACTACATAAAAGTTTCATTTTTACTTAATGAGCAATGCTCCAGAAATTACTGTAATACAGCATCTTCAAGCTAGAAACAGAAAATGTGCTTTAGCTATTCCATCAGAAAGAATTTTATCTCCTGACTGCTGCTCTCCTTCCTAGCACCTGTTGCGTGCAGATATACTGCAGTTTAAAGCCTTCTACAGTGAATCTGAGTGGATAGTAAAACTAGCCTGTCTCTGCTACCTTTTACACTATGCCACGTCGTATGTGTAGATTCACTCCATTGAGTGAGTATTAAAAGACGCCTTCAGCACTTCTGGAAGCTTTTGGCTTTGGTAGGACAATTCCACACCTTCCTTTAGGTTTTCTTCTTCATTTGTGTTATTCCTGCCACTGCACTTCATTGTGAAAACACTTAAAAATTATGTTTAAACCGATTCCCAGGCACTGGAACTTGAGCGTACATACTGTCAAAGCATTGCACTGATTTCTGATAAGGGCCAAATTGTGGCAGTCTCCCAAAACAATTCCAAGGCACAATTTATGAACTAATATGAGCTGGAAACCATTCCCAATCGCAGCACGCAAGTACCCACCACGGTTTGGAGGCTGAGTTTAATAGGGAGGACTTGTCATTGTGTGCAGCCGGGCTCGGAGCCAGAGGATGCTTCTGTTCACGGAAAATTTACTGATACAGGTGTGGCCAAGGAGCCTGAGAAAAGACCACCTCCTTCAGTGCCTTCATCTCACCTGTTTATCTCGGTGCAACACTTCTATCATATGCAACAGCCTGTTCCAAACGACACTCTTCTACACACATAGCCAGCATAAATATGTCCACATGAAAATTACACTAGGTTTCTATCAATTTCAATGACTGTGGGAATAGGTATTCAGCCTCTCTGTTGACCCTGCTATCCGGCACTCTGCAAAACGAGCAATCAGCTCTCAGGGTTTCAGTGCAGTTATCTGTGTGTATTACCAGGTTCGGACTTGCACCAACATTAAGAACTGCAGGCAAAAATTGTTCACCATCCAATTTTGCTCTCCCTGCACACGGGGTAAACACACTCAGGATATGAAAGAGGGGTGAGCAGGGTTTCCCTTTGTGCCCCATTTCAGTGCAGATACCACACAGCCACCAGCACAGGCTCAAGTCCCTAATGCCTTCAGCCTCTCTCATAGCCTTCAGCATCCTGCTCACTTAGCTTGATGCTGGTGGCACTCATGGTGCACAGCTGAGACAAGAGGAAGAGAACTAAGCTCCGTTAATCAAATCCAGCCTCATACTCCAAATGTTTTTTAGATGTTACTTCCCAGAACAAGTCCAAGTCTCTTTTGTAATGCCCTTTCATCCAAATATGCTTAAGAAGTAATGACAGTTCATCCATCTAGTCCTATGCCTTTCTTTTTATATGTGATACAGCAACAGTTCTAAACAAAATGCTGTAGGAAGAGATATCGAGTACGAACACTATTTTTAGTTTCCTAACATTTGCCTTCAGAAGGCAAATTTAGCTTTGTTCAACTGTCTGCTAAAATGTCTGATGAACACTACAGAGCGAAGTCTGTCAAAAACCTCCATTTCTCTACCTCCTTCCCCTGGCCAGTTTTTCAATCAGGCTACACTCTGGATCACACGAGTATATAAGAAGCTTCCACTGAGTTCTTTTGCCTCGGCCTATTTGTGTAGAGGAGAGGTTTCTGCGGTAACCTATGTATGAGTCATATCTTGCTTTTATCATGAAGGACCTACATCAGCGTAAAAAGGGAAGACCTTACTTGACATTGCTAATATTTCTATAAAAAAAAAGAAGGAAGGCTAAAAAGCTTCTTTGCTTGAAAAAAATAAACACAAACCCAAGCCATTGCACACTTTTGACATATATCAAAAAAAGAACAAATAAAATGAAAACATGTTCTTTTTCCCTTGGATACCTTTAAAAGAAGAGTGATTAAGGTGTTAGAACTCTTAGAGGAAAGAGTTTGAAGGGTTGCTGATGTTAGAACAAGCTAAGGCAATTCAGAGACCCTGAATACATGGAAGAAAAATACCAGTGACATGTCATTCAAATGTGTTGCAAGTCTTTAGAAAAGTTACCATAGCCTTTTGCCTATGGATGGAAAACTATGACTAAAATCTTGACTACATACTGAGTGGGGCATACTTCCTGTGCATGCGGGCAGTCCCAGATACCCTATACTCATTTCAGAAGCAGAGACATAAAATGAGTGAGAAAGATGCTTCAGCTCACGAAACTTTGCAGATGCCAAAGGAATACCTGCGGAGATCAGAAAGTTCCAAGGAAGGAGGCAAATCCAAACTCCAAAATCTGAAACTTATTTCTGCAGTTTGAGACCTCTTAGCTTCTATGAACTGTTACCCAATGCCTGTTCTCCTGATGCAAAACAAGGTAGGTCATATAATGGAAATCATCTGATGCTTTTCCAGGCACTTTGGAAATGTGCATAGAAATAGCTTTGGATACCACTCAAGTGAATCATACGGTGTTTATGCAATTACTTGAATACAAGAGGACCGAGTTGTTAAAGAGTATGGCCAAAGGACCAGAAAAGATCTTGAAAAGTAAGTGTTGGTTCAGAAAATACAGACTGATAAGAACAAATAACAATGATGGAAAAAATCCATATACCTGCATGTCTCATTGTCTGCAAGAAGAAAGAACACCCCGTAGATTCTCCTCTGAATAACCACCTATTCTAGGGTTACTATCAATGGCTGCATTACAAAAGGTCACCATTAATTCCCAGCAATATTATATGCCTGGCTCCTGTGACTCAGTGTCCTGCATAGTATAAATGATGATGTTCGTGCCCTGAACCCAAGAACCATACTGATGAAGGATGTTGTATGGCCACTGTACTAGATACATTGGGTTCAGTGTGCAAACCTGACATTCTCCAGGCCAGCAATGTATAATTCAGAGCTCCTCTCTCTCCTCTTTTCTCATCTGCGAAGTGAAAGAGAGCAGAAAGCGACAAAAGAGACAGGGAAAAAGCTACTTGTATCACTACATGGAGAAACAAGTGTGTTTAGCTATCTTGTGCTGCCTTCCACAGCTCAGCTACAATGTACTTTTTAAAGACTATAGATGGGTGGCCACTGCCAGAGTGCCCACCATCAAGTGACAGGCTAATCTCTATGCTGCCACTGATAGAAGAGCTCACACCACAATCCTGGTGCCAGCTTCTGCAGTTGTAAGCTGAGTATGTTCCTGGATTTTAAAAGGTCACTTAATCTGACTCCTTTTAGTGATAATAATTCCAAAAGGGAAATGTGTTAATGTATATCCAAAATAATGCCACAAGGCCTTCAAGTATACCTACTTGGAAAATTGGCCAAGAGAGATGGAAAATTCTTCTTTTCACTAATTTCAGACACATTGTTTTTCATTTTGAGCTTGCAGATGGATGTCTTACCCTCTCTGACCTCTATTTTCTCCAAAATTTCAAACTCACAGATCCAAGCAAATCCAACTCTAAAAAGTCCAGGGCCGTTTATGCAAGGGCTTCCCAGATGAAACTACCGCTACCTCTACAAGGCGCGTAAGATGCAGACAGGCACTCACTGGAAAAGACTGGCCTCCCAGTCTTCCCTGTCACTTCACATCTTATCTCGATGTGACATAGAGAACTTAAAATGACAACTAATTCCATTTAGAAATAACTCTATTATTCATCACACAGTTTCTGTGGTTTTGTCCTTTTGTTTTTAATCCTAAGGATAGTTGTAGAAATATTGGCTGTTTGTTTCTTAATTAATTTTTCCTTGGCAGTTTATCCCTAATCTATTTATGTAACTAAGGTCATCAATTTGTTGGATTAATTCAGCCTATCTCTGGGAAAAAAAATGCATTTTGGGGAACACATTTGTTGTTCAGGGGGATTTGCTAATAATTTTCATAATTGCTTTTCATAATTTTCTGCACACAGCTTATTATAAGTTTGTAGGTTTAAAAAGGTAATGATACTAGCATATTTTTGCTCAAAGTACAGGGTCATCAGATGCTTTTTTGTTCCTACGGAATGGGATGGAGGCACTTAAATTCTCAAACTGTTGACTTTTAAGAGTAGAACTAAGGAATAAGGGCAAAAAAACTTATCAGAAAAACAAAGTCCTATCATTAAAAGAACAAAGGAGGGAGAAAAATAAAAGGAATAGTGTGATGTGCAAGAGAATCTCTTTAGAAACAAACTTTTCTTTCACACTTCTTTGATGTCCATAGTCTTGGCTCCCACTGATTTTAGTCAGCAGGCTTTGGGTCACTCTAAAAGTTTCTAAAATAGCTGCACTTGTCATCCTTCCTACTCACCCTCTAAAGTTTGCTTTGACCTTTGTGTTATAGATCATCTTAGTGTTGGTTTAGCTCATTCAACGTCCTTGTCATGAGTCTGCTGCCAGGGTCTGTTGCAGGGGAGTTAGTTTCCTTAGAGTGGAACAGATGACATTTTCAGCCAAACAAACTAAAAAAAAGTAAATACAAATATGCTTTCCAAGTTTTGATCCATCATGTTTAGTTTTGTTTTTGTTTCCAAGCAAAGAGACTAAAACACCATGCTCTAGGCTGCAAGGGGGAGGAAGAATTGCAGTACCAATGAAAACATCTTATTACAGCATTGTCACAACAGCTCTTTGTCACCAAAATCTCCCCCAGTTCACTTTATCTTTCATTGAGAGCTACTTCTCCTAAAACTCATTTACTGGAAAAAAAATCCCAAACCACAAAACAAATTTTATCATCAAGCCATATTAACTAACAATAATAAAAATAATAATGAGAAATTGTATTGCAGGAAGATTTATGTCTTGTTTTTCTAGCTTCAAATTTTTTTAATTTTCTATTTAATATGTATTAAGGAGAAAAAAAAACATGTTTTTCCTACCGTCCCAGTTACACGTGTCAAGTCATCTTTTATGTACACTTATACAAACATTTTATTATTATGAACATCCTTCCATTTCAAACACATCTATTAAGAACACTTTATCATTAATTCTTTTTCATGATCTGTACTATTTCTAAAATACAATACTTTTATATTAAGAACTCTATTAGCCATAAAAAAGTTGATCTCTTTTTTACAGTGCCATAATAGTGGATTTTTACTCTAAATTTGTGGTCTAAATAGTGGGATTTTACTTTGCTGTAAAGACAATACATTTTTATAGTGTTAATGTTTGTGAAGAATTCCACATTCTCTCAAAGAATAACTCCAGAAAGTAGGTATAGATCCTTTTGTTTCCAGCATTAGTGATGAAGCGTAAAATATGATAGTGAAAGAGCAAGAGTGGTTTGTTTCTATGCCAATCATTTTAACTAAAAAAAAAAACAGGAGGGGGGCTGTCACAGGTAGCTCTTAGAAAACTCATCTCTAATGAAGTCAATGAAAGCATTTGCATTGCCTTCAATAAGGTGCAGATCCTACTCTAAGCACGTAGCCACCTCCCGTGCTTAGCTACCGCGCTTAATTCATCTTGTTGAAACAGTTCCCTGTTGTGTATATAAAAGCTGCACCATCGTATGTTTTTTAAAAAGCATATGCAATACAAAATAAGTCTGATTTAATTTACCACTGTAAAGACCATCCATTTATATAGAGTCCCATAAATTTCATTTCATTTTGTTTTGTTTTGTTTTGTTTTTTTAACATTAATTCATGCAGTGACTTAAAAAGTAAGACATAGAAATTATATCCAGTTTGCAGAACAGTAACTAGTGACTTTCTCTTAAAAATTAAAGCTCCTCCCATCCTCCCTCTACTGAATCCATAATGTTAAACAAATGCCACCTCACAGGCACAAAAATGCATGGCTGTGCACGTGTATGAAATTTCCACTGACGCAAATGAAATTTCAGACATCTGAGGGCAGGATTTAGCCCAGAGTACTCAGTGTGTGACAGCTCATTTATTCTCACGGCAATGAACTGATGAAGGAGAAAGGCTCTTAATGTGACACAGAAAGCTTTAAAAGCAGAAATGGGAATTCAGGAAGTTGCTCACAAAGTCAATTGCTTTTTTAAAGATGTTCCTGTATTTCACGTTTACGCTCAGCATGACGGTCCCCACTCCCTCCAGTAAGACCTGATACGTCCTTCAACTACAATTGCAGATGTTGGAGGACCTGTTCCTAGATTGTTACAGTTCAAGTCACAAGCAGTCTACACAGACTAGTTCAAAAAGAAAAATTATCACCCAGAAGAGAACTAGAGAAGCTGCAGATAGATGGAAAGCTAAGAGACCAGGAAAGTCTCAACTGCCCAGATCCCTATCAAATGATAAATTGAAGAGAAGTACCTTCACTACCCTGTTCTATATTTCTTCAAAATTGTATGTTAAATTAATTAGTTCAGGTAATATATTGTCCATTCTGAATCACAAATTATGGAGTCTTTCCTCTTTAAAATAAAGTATAGTGCTTGTGCAAAATGCCAGGCAACCTCAATTTTGGAGACGAAAGCTTTCTGTTCTTCCAAGAATATTAAGAGGAAGCTTTTAACCATAATCCTAACAGAACAGACACACAAAAATCCCTTGTATCTTGTTTTGTTTCTTCTCTTTCCTTGTCCATGCACGCACAAGGCCATTTGCTTTGCCAGTTACTCAAAGTGAGCGTGAGATACCATGTTGGAGCAGAATGCCTCAGCGCCGTTTAATGGGGTCTCCTTTAGGACCAGCCCAGATGGGAAAAGAATGCAAATTGTTTTCGCCACACTGAGTTTTTGGTGGCCTGTGAAAAATGACCGAGCAGTTGCTGTAAGCCCTTCTAGGAAGTAGACACTTTCTGCTTCTGTGTAATGGAACCACACTGAGACATACTCAGGTTTTCTCTTGGCAACTAAGATTAACATTTCATTGTGGGAAAACCAACTTAATATCTAGGAGCAAAAAACATGGATAATAATTAATCTTTTTGATAGAATCCTTTAAATGCAAGTTTGATTAATGAGTCAAATACAGCCCGTGCTTCCTGGTTGGACAGAGTACCAGCTTTGGTTCCCAAGTGGTGCCGTGTTAAATATTATTATTTCCTCAAACCAGCACCCTAATAATAGCACTGTCTATACAGACAGGATCTGCTCAGGCATAGCTGCACAGCACAGAACAGGTGTGACAACCTGGGTTAGCTAAGTCAAATGAAATAGCAGATAAAACGGATATGTGTGATATTTACTTGATTTAACAACTTGAATTCAACAATGGCTAAATTCCTACACCACTACTCCAAGTTGCAAGCTATGCTGTCTTTCCTGTGATATTAAAAGCATTTAACTAGCACAAACTAGATAATGTGACCAAAGAACACAGTCCTCACTGTTACTACAGCATAGATGTCTCTTCAGAATATTGGTGATAGATTGAGCCTTACTCTCTGTTTCTGGGGCTTATTGGCAAAATTAAGCTCTGGAATAAAATTAAGATTAAAAAAAAAAATCAAAGCAGATGCAGTAGAAAAGAAAAAGAGAGGAGGAGAGGAAGAAAGAATGCCCAGAAATTTCTCTGTTGCTTTTTCTTGTTAGCAACAAGCACACACAATACTCTGAAAGGGTACCATGTACTTTGACAGTAAATTGGGAGGGCACACTGAAGGGGCTGGGGGAGGGTTATATTAAAAAAAAAAATATTGTAGAACCATCTAGGTTGGAAAGGACCTTTAAGATTATCGAGTCCAACCATCAACCTAACACTGCCCTAACACCATGTCCCTAAGCACCTTGTCTACCTGTCTTTTAAATACCTCCAGTGATGGCGATTCCACCACTTCCCTGGGTAGTCTGTTCCAATTCTTGATAACCCTTTTGCTGAAGAAATTTTTCCTAATATCCAACCTAAGCCTCCCCTGATGCAACTTGAGGCCATTTCCTCTTGTCCTAGCGCTTGTGACCTGGGAGAAGAGACCTACCCCCACCTCGCTACAACCCCCTTTCAGGTAGCTGTAGAGAGCGATAAGGTCTCCCCCTCAGCCTCCTTTTCTCCAGACTGAACAACCCCGGTTCCCTCAGCCGCTCCTCATAAGACCTATGCTCTAGACCCATCACCAGCTTCACTGCCCTTCTCTGGACACTCTCCAGCATCTTAATGTCTGTCTTGTAGTGAGGGGCCCAAAACTGAACACAGTACTCGAGGTGTGGCCTCACCAGTGCCGATCACTTCCCCAGTCCTGCTGGCCACACTATTTCTGATACCAGCCAGGATGCTGTCGGCCTTCTTGGCCACCTGGGCACACTGCTGGCTCATATTCAGCCGGCTGTCGACCAACACCCTCAGGTCCTTTTTTCACCAGGCAGCTTTCCAGCCACACATAATATCACAGTCCAGTTTTGGTATCACAAAAAAAAAAAAAGAACAATCTTCATGACTAAAACACAGATAACTTCCTCTTTCTCTGGTGACAATTCAGGCTTTTTAGCAGAACAGTTCAGAGAGCTAATATTTACATTTGATGCATTTTTGCTGTCTGTAGATCTTTCTATTACTGAAAAGTCTCATTTTTTGTCAGAAAAAAAGCTTTAATTAAACAGAATGTACGATTAATTAGTTTTCAAGCAAGCCGGTAAGATGGAGTGAAGAAAGAGAGCTATTACTAAAAGAAACTGTAGCGAAATTATGGAATTTCCTAAAGCAGTGTCAGTAGTTTCCAAAACACAATCACAGTTGACAGAAATTCTCACCTCTATTTACAATCATACCAGAGACTAAGGGCTGAGAAAGCACAGGAGATGGTTTAATGTTTTGTCTTTCAAAGTGATCTCTTCAGATTTAGGATGAGCAGCAATGCTGAACTGATGTGAGGACACTTTCACTATCGCTACGCAATGTTTTATGTGGTGTTCTGTGGGGAACTAGAAGATTTCGGTCTCTCTTGCTCCCACCCTGGCATATTTCACAAAAAAAAAAAAAAAAAAAAAAAAAAAAAAAAAAAAAAAAAAAAAACAAAACAAAGAGAAAGAGAAAAAAAGTAATGGACAATAAAATCAATCCACTCTGAAAAGACAACTAAAGCATTTCATGACAATGCTCAAATACCTGCATCAGCTCAGTGTGTTCACCTCAAAGACACACACAGTAAAGATGGAATTTTTATTTGATAGCTGAACAGTAGGGAAGAACCAAATGGCCAAATTAATGATAAATATAACTCAAGAGCACAGTTGTTGGGCCATCCATGAAGAGGTATCATAAAGACTACAATGTACAGCCTTAAATTTTGAAAGCCTCCAGAAAAGGGGGAGTGGCAAGGTTTATCAAGAAGAAAAGAAAATCAAAAATGTGCTAGAGTGTTGTGTGAAGGCAATAAGCTAGAGAACATCCAAAATGTGGCTAAAACAAGAGCTGTCAGGATGACACTGTGAGCCAAAGAGACAGTGTCACTCTCTAAGGAGCCCAGGTGTTTTTAATGCGGTACTACAAAACCAAATGATATCTCCTTTCTTTTGAGCTCTGTAGAGATATTTCAGTCTTAACCCTAGCTCTAGCAGTAGTATTGAAAATATCCCCATCTGGAGGAATTTTAGGCTAACAGTCAAGAATGGACATTCAAGGACATCCTTAGATCTTCAAGGACATCTTCAGAAGCCAAACAACATAAAGGCAGAGAAAGCAAACAAGGAAGCAAAAAGTTATCTGCTTTGGTTTTATTTCTGTAAGGACTTAAGAATCCCTAGTCATACTGCCAGTTATATCTATAAAATTAATGAAAGCACTGCACAAGACTTGTCTTTTTCCTTCTTCACTCCTTTTCTAAACGTTAGATTTTCTTTTTTTTAATTGAAAGATGTTCTTTACCTGACACCAAACATTTCACGTTTCAGGAAAACACGGGTTAGGGATTTGGAGTCCTGCCTAGCATGAATAATACAGTGGAGTACTATGGTAGCATGAACTGAGGAATCACAGCTGCCCATCTTCACTGCTTATCTAGACAAAAAATGGGACTTAGTATGTTCTTGATGCCAAGTAGAGACTTCAGGACAGGTACTGAAATACGGATTTCATATGCCTTATTAGATCCATGAGCATATGTTAAACAACCCTGTGTGCCTGCCCCTTTCTTCCCCCAAATCTGTTCGTCTATCCTTTATGTGTTGAAACTTCTACTATCTTGGCATTTTCTCCCTAGCACTTCTTCTCCAGAAAACTGAAATCACAACATGTAACAACAGTAAGTATTGAAGATACCAAGCTATTTTGACAACAAAACCAGAATCTTGTCTATCAGAAATACTTGTCTGTTAGCATTCATTGCATTTTATGAGTGTTTGTTTGCTTGCTTAGCCTTCCAATATTTGTGTCCAGAGATAGGGCTCTTCAAGCTGAGTCAGCTTTTCTGATTCTCAAACAAATCTTAAAGGCTACGTGTGTATAAGAATGAATTTTAATTTTCCTTCCCCTTCACTGATTGTCTTTGCCTCTTGAAGCAATGCTCAGCTGGTATTCCAGCAAAAGCATCCTCCAGTTCTCCATCTCCTCATGCACAGCACCACATGAAGCTCACCAGCATTCTCTCTGTTGAGGCCACAGGCCACGCTTACATCTTAAGTTCTGCTATCTGAAACAGTCAAGCCCATCAGCCTGCTAAAGAAGGGAAATTAAAGAATATGGGGCTACTGTCTCACAAAGATCCTACAAGTAAAGGGTTGAAGTATTGCGTTCCAGGTGATTTCCAATACTGCAGTTTCCCACCTGCACTCTGGACTATATTGGTGGTTCAGTTCTCACCGTAACAGAGGAGGAATTCCTCCTGCAGTTCTTAGCTACGCTCAAATCTGAACTTAGGGAGGGGGAGAAAAGAAAAGGGTGCTGAAGAAAAGTGGTTGAAATTTAGAGAGTAGCAAAGAGGGTAAGATGATGTTCTCATTTCTCTTCTATCTATCTCTTCTATCTCTTTCTATCTTCTATCACTTTGGTATCAATTACAGAACGTACATCCCAAATAAAATCAAGTACAGTCAGCTAAGCCTTCACTTCGGCAATAAGTGTCAGCTATGCGTCATCACCAGATGGGACTGGCAATTCTCTGTTGACTCAACCCTGAGTCATTTTTCATTGGGTTTCAACTGACATTGACTTTACATCATATTCATCTGAAAGAGAAGCCTCTGCCCTTTCAACTAATCCTCACAGTTACAGAGAAGGAAAATCACAGGAAGAAAGAGCCAGATGAAAATACTATGGCTAAAACTTGCCTTGTAATAGAATAATATTAAACTTCTGATGCGGTACGTAGTCCATTTCCTTACTTTATGAAGGAGTTTAATGATGTCTTTTAAGAACAATAAATATATGGGCTGCTTGAAAGCATTCTCAAGTGAGTATTGCTTTTCTCCTGCTAAGTCTGCTAATTATGGCATTTTTCCATTAATTAAGAACTTAAAGTCCTTAAAACCAGCTTTCAATCAGTCCTCTGAATTGCAGTAGTTCCTCAGAATTACACCAATATCAGACTACCCTTGCTTTGCAGTGAATACACATACAAAAGGCAGGAATTCCGTGTCTGACTGTAAATTCCTTCCCTGACGATATGCTTCCAGGAGTGACCAAGCCTCTGTCTCCAATTTTCTGCTAAAAGAGATTGACCCCGGCATTTCGATTTCCACAAGGAGCATTGCTCATAGCACATAAAAATATAAGACTATGTCACTAGATAGCTTCCAGCTACCAGACAGTAAAGCTTATTTCTAGGTTTCATTTCATGAGTATTTGAAGCAATAAAATTTAGAAGTAACTTATCAAAAGAAACTATACAGGCAAAGTAAAGTAGTTCATCTGTGTTAATCCTTAATGAGAAAAACTGCCCCACACCATCATGTTAAATATTTAAAACCACCTCCCCACAATAAATATGCATCAAGTCCGATGTATTACATGTCATTACTGAGAGTTTGTCAGCAAAATCCAACAAACTGGTTTGCAATTCCTATCTATTCTTAGCCTTCTTATGTATTTATTCTTACACGTACAAAGATGTCTACAAACCTGAACCCACTCTGTCAACCAGGCTTGAATCTACAGGATGCATGCAAAGCTAACTTCAGAGTGAATTTTTAATAATTTCTTTTTAAGACTGAGAACAGAATGGATCAAACATTGAATATGTTGTAATTTTCCAAATTCTTCTTGTAGGTTTTTTGACTCTGAAGGGAAGAAATAAGATATTTCTCAGTCTCTAGTTTTTCATCTTCAGAAATATGAAATTCTCCTTGTGATGAGAGTTGTTCTGCTACTGAGTCTCAAAAAAAAAACCCAAACAACAAAATAAACAACAACCCAGGAACAGTTATTTTCTCTTTTCACAAATATGATCTACTACAATCATTCTTTTTAGCTGTTCTTTAAAGCAGCACATAGGCTGCCATTTTCATTTCAGAAATGGGGTAAAGAGACAGCCCAATTTCTTCTGATTTAGTTGATATACTTCCTTTAGAACACATGGACATCACCAGAAAACATATTCTAGACTCTTGGTGACTTCTTGAAACTTTTGAATTCCAGGTATGAGAAAGTGGTCCCCCTACCTTTCATCAGGTTATGGACAATAATGTAGAACAAGTAACTATCTCCTGTCAATTCTTCTCTTCCTGCCAGCCTGGACCACAGCATAGTGTGCAAGCAAAACTGCACAGGCAGCATTTCGCCAAAACTTGCTGCTCACAGGTAATATTTAGATTACAGAATATGTATTAATAATAAATTATTTTTCATCTCCTTAGAAATACAGCATATCTCTGAAAGTGAACACACGTACGCTGTGTCAAACAGTTATGAATGTTTCAAATGGACATTACCTTGCTCATTTATTGTCTGTCTAATGTTAAATGATGTGCATAGAAATTCATAACATAGTATAACTTAAAAATATATATCTTCTACAGTAAACCAAAACAAAGTCTAAGTTACATCTCTGATAAGATTAGTTCAGCTTACTTCGTTTCAAGTTACTGAAGCTGCCTTTTTTATATAAATAAAAATTTTATTTTCAATATATTTTAATTATCTGGTATACAGTTCCCCATTAAATAAATTGTATTGCGTTTGAGGGGAGAAGGGGTTACATTCTGTTTTTTTATGTCTAACAAAAAAAAAAAAGATAGAAACGTGGATTTTTTTCAGGCTCCTGAGATTTCTGATAGATCATTTCATGCACTTTTTTTCCTCTCTAACAGGTACACAGAAATGCAGAATAATATCCTACAGGGAACAATTCATTGAACTGGCCAGCCACTGATGGTAAAAATGAGTCTTAACAACAGGAACTGGCAAATTTGAAAATGAGGGATTATGAACTTGGTAATTACCATTTCAAGGAAAGCAAACAAAGAACAATTTCCCAGTGTCTTTGAACCCAGAAGGAAAAGATTGAGATAATATAAATAAAGTCAAATTAATGTCTCCAGTTTTACTAAATACCAGTGTAAATATTCTGCTTTTGCATCCATCTGAAAATTGTTTAGTGGAAGTCAAATACAATGAGAAATCAAGGATTTTCTTACAGCCCTTGGAGGAGAAACTGTGGGTCAGCCTAAGGAAGGAAACTCAGAGGTGAGATGGAAAAGACAAGGGAACACTTTGGAGTAATGTATCTAAAATAGAACATGTTTCAGATGTGGTCTTAAAAGATTTGCCAGATAAGTGAGTGATACTTAAGCAGTGTGTAGTATTTAAGTGATACTTCAGAATTGTGTTCCTCTTTGGAATGTAATCAGTTCAGAAATACAAAGGCACTGACTTAGGACTGGAGCTATGAAGGTCAGACAAATAGCTCAATGAGATTAACAGCCTCTGTCTATGCAAAATCAGCTATTCATATGCTTTGATATTAGAATTTCTTTTTCTAACATCCCATGACGGAAAGCAAATATTTATAG
The DNA here is from genome assembly GCA_013398815.1 of Ibidorhyncha struthersii. Classification (NCBI taxonomy): domain Eukaryota; kingdom Metazoa; phylum Chordata; class Aves; order Charadriiformes; family Charadriidae; genus Ibidorhyncha; species Ibidorhyncha struthersii. The sequence continues at coordinate 84,077 of VZSZ01004945.1, forward strand.
TGGAATTTAATGAAGAGAACCGAACCCCAGAGAGGTCAGGGTGAGGGGAACTCTGCAGAGCTGCTGACACTTAGGTGTTCTAGACTCCAACATAAAGGTGGCCCATCATTCTCCACAAGGTGAAAGAAAAACAGTGTACAAGCTCCACAGCACTGCTCTATACCCATTACAGCAACTTTCTAAGCTAACACAAACAATATTTATTTGATCTTAGTAGGTTAATATGCAAAGATACTTTTGCAAGGTTCATATTTTACAACTTTGGTACAAGATCCCGAACATTCTCTGTGACAAAAAGTCTATTGGGTCAATGCCCAATGGTGAATCAAGGTGTGTTGCAGGCTACTCTCCCTTCAGGAATATTTAAATCTCTTCATGGGTCTAGTCACAGAATGGCACTCAAATTGAACAGCAACCTTTCTCTTTCTAAAGTTAGCTGAAGTATTTACTTAGGTGCCTGGAACTGTCATCCTCACAACTATCCCAGATTGGGATTGATGCCTTTACAGGATTTTTAATCCTAAAACAATTTGTGGGAACATTCCTGAGCTCCCACATTCAGTGATGTCTGTGGCAACGTTCTACTGCTGAGGAACTTTTGAGATGGGGTTTGCAATGCTGAACTGATCTCTCACCATTCCTGCAGGAAATCATTTCATTCCCATTATTGACGCTGGCAGCACAGCTCTAGGAAATTATTCATTTTGGGATTACAGCTATGGAAGACAGGAACTATAAATTCCCAACTATAAAGGAAGCAGTGGACTGGTGTGCTCCTTATATTCCCTATCAGCAGCCAGCCACCCTGTCAGCACGCAGTCTCTAGTGGGGAAAACAATGATCCAACCTGAGGACTGAATTCATTGAGCTCTTGGCATTCAGTGGTGCTCTCAGAGGATAACACGTTTCCTGCTGGAGTGTCTCTCATCATTTAGGAGATGTACAAGAGTCAAAAGAAAACTACAGAAATTCCTAGGATTGGAAACTAGGGAAAAGTATTGAATCATACAGATCCACACTTTTGTAACTATTTGGTGGTAAGGATCCTTACCTTCTGATCAAGACTTTCCACAGCACTTGGCTGTAAACAAGTCTGTAATGTGAAGATGCTGAATCACGTATTCACCACACATGCCTTTTCCCATTGAGCTGAGCTCTGAATAAAGCATCTGTGAGAGAATTTTTGTTTCAAGAAGTGTGAACGAACATAAGAAAGTAGTGATGTTTTTATTGGCAATGTGTGAAAGAAACAGATCTCAAACTGCTCTTCTGTTCTGATAATACATTGCTATTCAGTGGTCTGAAATAACATGTGTGTATCAATCCAAGCAAGAACTTAAGTTTTGAGAAATTTGATGACACTGTTGATGAGTCAAGATTCGTGTTCTCCTGCATCTGGCTGACATGTTCTTTCCAAGAACCTTCTCCCCCTCCAGTATCTGTTAGTATCTGAGGAAATAAGAGGACCTGAAACAAAAAATGATGGTATTTGTGTCTGAAATCTCTTTATAATAAGGAAGCAGAGGATGTGACAAAATGTAAGACTTCTGCTACTCTAGTCATTTATTTAAAATCAGTGGTGGCAGGCCCAGCCCAGTATGGCAAAAGGAACCAATTAAGTATTATTCATTTGTACTTCTTTGAGTTTTAAATGCTGAAGTTTCATAAAGTTTACACATGCACTCATATTATTATGTAATAAAATCCTGATCTACTGAGCAAATCCTACCAAAATAACTAGCTTGCCTTATTTGTCCTTCTTACCTTTTTTGCAAAACTGAGCATCTTTATGGGTGGGACACAGAAAGCCTGACATCCTGGGCCTCTGATGAACCTTGTAAGCTGTAACGATTTTTGTGAAATCAGGATTGATTTTTTGTTGTTGCTTATCCAAAACTGAAAAGATTTTAACAGGTGGATTGTCAGATACAATTGCTTCAAGAGAAGGAGCAGCAATTGGGATGACTTCGGTGTAGGTTAACTCCCTGACTTCTCCTGGAAGCAGAAGGAAATAGAGTGGCCCTGGGTGTGCTATTGACAACATCCAAACCACCAGCTTGCATTCATAGAAGTTCCTTCATCAGCTCCACAGAAACAATTTCTTTATTCCACATGAGTTGAAAGCTTAGGACTATGGCTACAATGCATTTTTAGCAGATGTTTGTGAATGTTTGCCATGGCAATTCAGGGAGTTCGTACACTGCCTGGTATGAGGGATTCTGTGCATCTCCCTTTCCAAGTGACTTATGATTATGCATTTTTGTTCCTTCCATTGCCTGGTGTCTCCATCTTGGTGCAAAAAGTAGTGAAAACATCCTGGTACCTGTCTCAGGACTAAATAACCACAGATCACCCAGAAAGTAATAACTGTCCATTCAAATACAGTGTCTGGGTATATAAAGATGGATCTCCTCATAATTGCTTCTTCTTAGTCTGAACTCCGAGGACACAATTTTGGAAAAAAGTGATCTGCAGAATACTGACTGCTGTCAAGGCTGATCAGAAATGCAGCTGACAAAGTTACCTGGAAGGTGTAAAAGGTCACCTTTACCTATGAGGTCACCTCATAGCTATTTTGGAGGTGCAGGCAAGACATAAATAGCATAACTACAGGATCAGAGGTAGACTTTGTGATTCATAGCTTGTTGAATAAACTAAGTAGTAAAAAAGCCATTCCGGTTCTGTTAGCTACAGTGCTTTTTAGAGCCATCACAAAACTAATATCTGTATTTACTTTCACTGTTTTTTCTCCCTGACTGGACCTCTGAGAAATGCTATGTTTATTGCACTGCAGGCTTGTCAGTGGGGAAGATCAGATCTACCCAGGCTTCAGTTGGGAACACTACAGGCTGGATTGACACAAAGATTTAGAGACTAAGAGCCCATACAGAGCCCACTGAGACCAAGCAGGAGTTCAACAGCGCATGGTTCTAGCAGATTTCTTGTTTAGGTCCCACTATGAAGGCTTTACCAAGCCTGCCTTTGGCTGAAGTAGAACCACGCCTAAATTTATATGCTTCAAACGGAAAATTTTTTTATAAAGGATCACATCTAAGTTTTCTAATGAAATGTTTATCTCAAAAAGACACTCACTACTCAACTTTCATAAAGTTGAAACCATGGGGATAAATATGCTTTCTTCTACCTAATTACAAATAACCTCTAAATGGGATACTAGCCAAAGAACTTTTATCTTGTTTCAGGAAGAACATTTAGGCTAACAACTGGCACAGGGGAAGCAGTGCATCCCAGTGTCTCAGGAGTCGAGAGGATTGAATGATTTCCTCTGTAGATTTCTGGTGAGCACCTGGAAAAACAGATCCTACTCTTCCCAAAGCTCTCCCTGAAGCCAGGAAGTAAAAAGTACGTTCTCTACGCTACTAAACCCTGGTATTACGCTCTGCTCTAGTCCTCAAGATGCTGCATTCACGGACTATGTTATTGAGAAAATCTAGGACAAAGAACTCAACTAGCTACAAGAGGCCCATGAAAACCATACATGAAGTATTCTTGGGTGTCCACAAGAGAGAGAGAAAGGAGACAGAAGACAATGGGAAAGGCAGACAGGAAAAGACCTGCCAGAATCAAGCAATTACAATATTCCAATGAGAATTTAAAAAAAAAAAGGTAAGAACACTTGATTAATACAAATAATAATAATACCTATGTTTTTCCTTAAGCAATAAGTACCAAAAATGAAGCAAACTTTTTTGGTACACCTTCATCAACTGTGGATTATTCGTAAGGTCAAGCGTTTGCAAAGGAGGTTATTTTGAAACATAGGATTACTCCAGAAACTTAGCCTTATCTAAATTAGTTCTGCCCACACTCTCATCCAATAAATTTCTCCACCTGTTTGCATATTGATTTTTTCCCATCTTTTATTTATTTAAGCTTCCTCAGGGATGAAAAGAAAAAGTCTATTAAGGAGCTAACAGGAAGTATGAGTTCTGAAAGGGCTTTTTGCTGTCAAATGTCTCTCTGGCTGGATCACCTTACAAATGTAAATTAAAAGGAGGTTTAAAATGTGACAACCCGGTGTAGAATTCTAATTTGTCTTAGACAACACATTTTCTCAATCAAAACACAATATATTTTTTTTCTGTTCTAACAATCTGCTGATCTGGATCAGGACCCATTAGCTCTCAGCTCTCTTCTGGTATGTAGAGAATGGGTTGTCTAAAGGATTTTTGTTCTATTTTTCTAGTCCATACATTTTGCTTCTATTTTTCTGAGACAAATGAAGCAATGGCAACATATACTTACCAGCCCCATGGACCTCAGCAAGTAAGGGTGAGAGTTAAAGCAGTCATCAACAGCAGTAGCTTGGGAGATTTTAGAGATGGATAATTACAGAGTCTATGAATACTTCATTTCCCAACACTTGTCTCTCTGGTTTAAAATGTCCTTTGGATACGTTTACTTTCCTGTGACACTCACTATCCAGGGCACTTAACCTTTAACACCACTATGAAACAGCACTACTTTTTGACACTTCTCAGACGCTAACAAATTATCTCTACTCATTTAACCTCGAGCATTTGGTCTTGTGCAAAGGTGTGACTTTTCTGAGAGATCAACAGCGCTATATAATCAAATGAATACCTAGACAATACCCAGTTGGTCATTTATTAGCTTATTTACAGCACTTTGTGATTTAGTTTAATTAGCATTTGTTTCTGATGAAGCTGTTATCTTACAAAAGTTTTCAGTACAAAAAGGATTACAGTTCCTTGGAGACCCAGTTCTCCTGAACCAGCTTTGGAGACCCAGGTTGGTAGATCTGAATCTGCCTAAAAGGGGAAGGCAGGCAAGTCTTAGCTAGGGATCGATGCATGCTGGGCAAGCTTCCATTTAGAAGCAAGACAAGTGCTAAGAGAACTATGAATTAACAGGACTGTAGCTAATCCTTCTGGTTCCTAATAAAATGCAAAAAACCTTTAGTATAGCCATTTACACTATCCTATTGCAGTCCTACTTCTGAGTATGAGGATTTACGCAGAAGTTTCCAGCTCTAGTACAGTACAGTCCATAGCTGAGAGAGTAACTTTGGTAGATAAGTATATAAAAATCATCAATTCCTAAAATAAATGCATGAATAAATAAATAAAGAAAAGCCAAACCTTACTTGCAGATAGACACCTTTCTGAGAAAATAAAACATGATGCAGAAACTATGCAAAAAGTCTATCCCAGCCCAAATCTCACATACTGGCTGGCCTACAGTACAAGTGCCACTTTTCCCTGACCTACTCAACACCAGCAGTTTGTCCAAAACACTCTGTCTTTGAGGATTCCCTCCCACCACAAGTGGCAGACAGAGGTGGGGTGTATTCAGAGAAACAGGTTAGTATAGAGACCTTTATTCAATTTAACCCATTGCTGTCCTGCTTAGGTCCCAAGACAAATTATATGGTTTTTTTTCCTCATAGTCAATAAACATTTTCAAAAACACATGTAGTTTCACGACTTTGCAAAGGGCTGCAAATATCATAAGTGTTTTAAGAGAGATGTATGAGAAATTCCTCCAGTTCTCTTCTGCTACCTTGTGTGTAAAAATTGGGAGAAACTGAAATAACTTTATAGACTGCAGGTGTCTTGTGGAAACATAGAAATTTTCCTGAAAGTGACTTTACATGGCATCACTGATTGCCAGGCTCTGGCTAACAATTTCTGCTACAGCTTTAATTCATTGACCTGATAAGGCTCATTGGTTGTCACAGAGCTCTGAAGTGCTGCTTCAAGGTGTTTTCTGGGTAGAGATTGCATTTTAGACAGGACAGGATCAAAGGTTAAGAAACTTAGGTCAAAGCATTTAAAAGACTGAATAATAAAGTCAGAGCAGTAACATTTTACACCTGCACTGAATATGATTAATGGCTACGATAGAAAAATAGTCCTGCAAAGAACTCACTGAGCCAAGTTCCCTGTTGTATTAAGCAATTGTATCATACATGCCTTTTAGGCTGACTGAACTATCTGGCAGCAAGCTTATTGTTTTTGGTTTTGTTCCCACTGTTCCAGTGGGAAACAGCATCCTTCTGCCCTGACAGTTGAGATTTCACTCTGCTTTGAGACAACAGCTTTTACTTCAAACTAAAACAGGCTACAGATACACAGCTCAGCCTCCTGAGGTGCCCCAGCTGACATCCTGTAACTCAGTTGCACATCTGAGCTGAATGCTTTCCTTCACAGACCGGATTATTGCAGTAAGTCCCAGCCTTCACTCTTGTGAATTATTCCAGGTTTGCTTCTACCTTGAATGTGTCTCCACCTCATCAGCTATCCCGTCTTTGTTTTCAGGTTCAACCACCTCTCCCTTGCTGAAAATGGGAGTTTTAATTTGGGGTCATAAGTAACACCTACAGTCCACTTTTTTTTTTTGGTTCAGATATATCACTGGCAAGATTTTTGCAATTCTTCATATTGGTGTCCAGTTTAATATGATGAAGCAATTATCACCTTATCCTGACTTTCTGTGGTGCAGCTTAATTTCCTGGTCAGGTTCTTCCACAATACTTTAACTCATAACTTCTGATTTCTATTTCAGTGATTTCATAACCCTTTTGAACACACAGCCCTTTGCCTTGAAGGCTTTTTTTGTTGTTCCTAAAATAAACCCCAGATGGCTTTTCTACCTGTAACTTGAGGACACTGGTGGTATTTAAATACTTTAGAGTAGCTCCCATTTTTTCAAAGCCTTTTGAACTCAAGTACCTAGTACAACAGGCTCTTCCCTAGGCCTTTTAATTATTCCTCTGTCTCCCAACAGCGATGCCCCAGAGCCCCAGCTACATAGCCCTGTAGTAACAGAGAAGTCCCAAAGAGTCCTCGACCATCCCTCATAACCCTCTTAACTTGTTGTTCTTAACCCATGACTGAGGGAGCCACTCGGCTGTGTCCAGGCACACCCACCACCGCACACACTGAGATGTTTCTGCAACATGCAAGAAGCATTTCAGCTTCTTGAAAGTTTCTCTGCCATTTCCATGCTGGCTTCCCAGCCTGTCTCCCCTCCTTGCTGCCTGCCAGCCTGTTTCCTCCTCAGTCCTCTCTTTTCCCAGCCACCTCATGCAACAGCCCCTAAAATATTTTCCTCTTGTCCTAAAATATTGTGCTCCTCCCTCCGAGCTGCCAGCGCACTGCCTCCCCCTCTCCCGTAGAGGCTCTCTGGGCTCCCAGCCATCCCTGGTTATGTGCTCCCTTGGGTGGGGAAGAGCAGGGCACCTCTTGTTTGGCAGCTCCCCTTCAAGGACTTTTCCTCAGTTGTCTAGTGCAGGATTTCCAATTCAATTGTACTTAGTTACAAACCTGTTTTTAGCCTTCTGTTTAAATCTGCTTAATTAACTTGTATATTTCATAACAATTTTAGCGTAGTTTGTATATGAGAACTATTTTACCATCCTCTCCCTAAGCAGTCCGACTCCAGAAGTGTCTGTGCTCTGCCGTCTTGCTTCCATCCCATTATAGGCATAGTGCTTTTCTGAACATCATTTTCTGCTTCTCCTGATTTGCACAGGTCCTGTCAATACTGACATCCTAATGAAAACCTTAATTCCACCATGTTTTTGTCATCCTGAACCACCTTCAGGTTCTGCCTCAGAAGCTCCCTTTTCTCCACTTTTGCTCGTGTTCCTTTCATTAACAAGCAATAGCATCGCAGCGCTTGCTCATTAATCTCATCTATTTTCTTTCCAGTATTTGGTGCCACACTTTCACTAGCCGAATCACTTATGTTACTACTCTTCTTACCAGTTTTGCTACCTCATTTTTCCTTGTTGTCTACTATCCTATTCTTTATTTCTGTATTTGTTTCATTTACCAGATTTTCCTATTCTTGTGTATTGAAAAAAAGCTGGGAAGCATTGGGGATTCAGGCCCAAGTGACACAGAAAACACCTCTTATATCCCCTATTGCTGTACTCACTAGGTTAAATATGGGGTTCAGGTGATAATAAAAGTAATATATGATTCAAAAAGTCATCAGTGCTTTGTCACTATTTTATATGCTCCTTCTCTCTAAAACAGCTGTGTGTTTTAATTAGAATAAATTAGGTCTACTTTTTTTATAATAAAGTGTATTTTTGGCAGTAATAGTAAAACTACATTTTACATTATTTCTGTGACTCATTTTAAACATACGTTTTACAGCCACTGCCAAGGCAAATGTTAATTGTACCTGCACTGTATCATACGTGCACGCTCCTTGAAGTGGTAAAAGTGTTTAATGATGCTAGATTTTCTTTTTAATTTGTTTTCTAGCTTCAAGAAAAATTTAATAAGATCACCTGAAAGAGACAAAACTGCTTTGTGGAACTTTTTTCTTGTGCTTTTTGAAAGAGATGACAATTTCCTTTCCTTCCCTTCCCGCTATTTCTTCCACCACAAAATACATGCAAGTATTAAATCTTATTTCTACCTTGTCTCAGAAAGATGTTATGTGTCTACACTAAAGCATGAGTAATGTTTGACAGACACACAGACCAAAATCCAAGAGGCATGCAGCCTGTGTAACAGAAGTGGAGAGCCTGATGATTTGCAGTTCAAATCATGATCAAATCAATTGTGCACAAAAAAGATGACCATTTTCTAGGAAACTGGTGTCTTTGTGGATTGAGGAGAGCTATAAAACACAATTTCAAACATACATAGTGCTAAGAGCTTAAACAGAAACTGCTAAGGAAATTCCCCATAATTTTTCAAGCTCTTGGTGAGACTTCCATGTTCACATGAAAGTTGAAAGAAAAGCTGGAACGGTAAATATTTGTTCTGAAAAGTCTGCAGACACTACAGCTGAAAAAGTTTGTCTGTGCCTATTACTACTATATTTAGAGATAAGCAGTGGACACACACAAAAAAAAAGTCATAAACTTTACCTTTTGCTGGTTTCAAAATTTCTGGATACATATGTTGTGTAGACAGTTACTTCCTCGAGGGACACAGACGGAGCTAACAAAAGAAAACAGAAAAGAAGTCAACTTTCCCATATCAGTATTTCTTTATACATTCTATCACTTTTCCAGGTCTGTTTCCTTTTAGCTGATGAAGGTGACCTGCTGGCACCCCTCTTTCTCCATGTGACTGGAAATTGCTGGTTGATACAATCACAAAGTAAAGAGGATGGAGTAAGGACCCCTTTTGCATGAGTGCATAGTGTTTTACCTACCAAAGCAAACTGAACCATTATTTTCTCACAATTCCAGATTTTATTGCTAATCCAAGTTATTTGCAGAAACCTACAGATCAGTGGAAAAGCAAACAACAGCCTTTTGGAATAAGGGCTTCAAAGAAATGTTCCAAAAGTGACAGATCTGTTACTTTGACAGCATGTAGGCCAGATTAGAAATTTTTCATCTAAATTGTTTTTCAAAGATAAACTGAGTTTTGACTGAACTTGATGGGCAAACACACAGAAGTGCAGAAATGTTTGCTGTCAGTTTGAAATTCATCAGTGGTTTAATTATTTGGTAAAAACATGGGAGGCCTTCCTGGTTCATTCAAGAAAATAATACTATATAAAGGAATGAAAAAAAAATATTTGTCTTTTTCCAGGCTAACAACTGGAAATAAACGGTGAAAGGTTAGAAATATTTCATCTTCATTTTGTATACATCCAAGCAAACTGACTGAAAATAATTTACATAGTAGAGAATATGTTTTCGTCCTAAGATAGTATCCCACAAAGGCATTTTAATATAAAAGGAAATACATTTAGTATATTAACTGAATTATTTCTTTAAAAGATGATGCAGGTATTACCAAGAGTCTATAGCCTATGAAAAAATAGCAGCAAAGCATTGGTGATTATTAGTATATAACAACATTTTACCATATCAGCACTTTCCAGAGTTTCAAATAAGTATACATGTCATTGTCTTTTTGCCCATGTGTCAGAAATAGCCAAGACTTCCCTCAGTCTTTCCCAGCTGTTATTTTAATGCATTATGCAGCTTCTCATCCAACAGAAATGTAGTTCAGCTCTGACAGTAAGTATGAGTTCACGCTGCAGGAAGGCTTCTGTGCCAGAGCTGCTTCAGCCACAATGCAATAGTTTCTTCCCTGAAGACCTCATATCTGTGAGTGCGAACTGAATAGATAAACTCCTTACCATGGCAAAACTTACAAATGCCTGACAAGGACCAGTTCTCTACCACAACACGAAATAATTCCAGACTGTCATAGCAGTTTTGTTACTTGTCAGGTATTTGGTATAGGAAACAGTTTGCATCTTCTGCTTCCCCAGGCAAGATAGACCTGTTTTAATTCCCTCCAAGTTTTACATATGAAGTGAGAATGTTTGATTTATACCACAAAATGTCCTGCAATGACAATAAAAAAAAGAGTGAAGCAGCTTTCATTTGGCATAGTGTTAGGATAGTGTGGAATGCAGCCACAGGCTGCTTTCTACCATCAAGAGGAGTCATCTGGAAGAAAATGCAAGTGAACTTGGATTCTTCAGTGGGGAAGACAATTTAATTCAGGACCCATGGGTTATCTATTTACATGAGACCACGTATTTCATAAATCAGCTTGTTGCTTTGTGGCCAATTACCCTGGGCTTTACGTTAGTGCTGTTTCAGAGTACTACAGAAGAAAAATATTTTAGAATTGAACTACACCTGTCTCTTTCAAAAAACATTTTTATTTAGAAAGATATCTTAGCCTTTTCTACAGGGATTAGTTATAAAAACAAAGTATTTTGTGTAACTACTTAGGTGGGGATCAATAAAACTTATTTTTGTAGCCATTGTGTTGATGCAGTAGGGATTGCTGACTTTGCCTCTTTCTCCCTGAAATCCTGAAAATTTAATTCAGGAAAGTCCAGCTTGCTGTAAACTATTGCTACAAGATAGAGATTTAAGTGAACATAGACAATGTGGTGAACATAACCCAACATAAAGAAAACTATACTCTGAATGTTGGATTTTTTTTTTTATTTAAAATCAAATTATCAAATAAAAAGTTAAAACATAATACTACAGTAGTTAGTTTCTTTTAAATGCTCTATTTAGGTAAGGTATACCATTTCTCAAATTCCTTTGCATCATGTTGGCCTCATCATTAATAACTATTCCAAATCATTCTGCAAAACAAGTAGCGGTGTCAGGGCCTGCTAAATGTGAAGTTTAAACCTTCATAAATAAACGTCCAGTTAGCCACAAAATGAAACTCACAGAACTGAGAAACATCAAAGCTAAGTTTGCACAAAGTTAACACTGCCCTTTTAGGAGACGTGTTACAATTTGGTCTTTAATTAATATGATCGCTTATTATTCACTCTTCCATGGGTTTCCAAGACAGATTTAGCAGCCCACATGAAGGGTGGAGCTGTTCAGTAGACTTCTACCATCACTTTTCAGTCTATTCAGCCCCATCTCACCCTCTGCAGCTGCCCCCTCACTCTTGCAGCCTCCTGTGTGCCATTCCCATGGCTCACAACTGGCACCGACACAGGCCAGGCCAAGGCAGCGTCCCTGCAGCCATGGTCACCGTCCCCAGTCTGAATGGGACGTTGTCAGGCATGCGGCTTCAGAAAACACACCGGTATTTCCTTACTGAGGAAAATATTGTTGTGCTGTCCCTTAATCAAGAGATACAAAAAAACAGGTGGAAAAAATGGGAAAATTCTGACTTTTTGACTGCCATGGTTTTGTTTTGTGATTCTTGATGTTTTGTGAGCGCTTCTTTTTCCTCACTTCTCCTCAAGGTAGGAAACAAATACATAATACAACTAAAAGAAACCATGACAAAACTGAAAAATCTCCTCAAGTGGAACTATTTACTTAACACCACAGAGAAATCTATGTCCCTTCATCTCTTCTCCTTCCTCCCCAGAGAGCTACACCTGCATCCTACTCCCATGGAGGTCAAAGGAACGTCATTAGAAACCAGCACCCCACTGTAACTAAAGAAAATGATTCAAAATTCACCTTTATAATGGAAACTCTTAGGTTACCTTACATATAACTCTCACCAAATATGTCAACGTAGCTTTGTTTAAAGAGAAGAAAAGTGAACTCTTGGAAAAATTCATACATTGTAGCAGTGTTGAAGCAGATTTCAGAGCCAGGGTACTGTAAATTTTACTTAAAGAGTAAAGGTGAGCGATGTTTAAAAACAAAAAAAACACCAATAATAGCATCAGCAAAAGCAAAACCAACTGAAAAACCCCTGCAGCATCTCAACTTTCCCGTAAATCACTGTGCTAATAAAAGATGCTGAAAGAAAAAAATAAGAGGAAATAGAATATTCATGGCAGAAACATTTCTAAAGGTTCACTAATATGTTTGAAAAGTTTCCAGAAGATGCCAGTAGCTGTTGAAGCACGGCAAATCTATTTGCATGTTTCTAATGCAGAGACAGTCATGTTCATGGCAGATGTTTGTCAGTCACACCTTACATGGCCCCAAACAGATACATTGCCCAATTAAACAAAAATGTGCTTAGGGCATCTCTTGGGTCACATCTGGCTAACTAACAGCAGCTGCGTTGGAACAAAGGTAGGCAAGTTCCCTTGTTATGTAAACAGCATCAATCTCCCCTGAAACATTAAGATGGAAAATTTGTTAAATTAATTGTGGTTTGCTTTCCTCTCTCTTCTCCTGGAAAAAGATATGAATTCATTTATCAAGCAAAAATTGTTTTCAGGTTTTCTTGGGTTTTTTTTCACTTCCTGATTTAGCCTAATGTAAGATGTAAGAGACTGGATTTTTAAAATAAAAGCGTCTACTTCAACTGCCTACAAGGGTGACAAAGGAAAGAAAAAAAGCAACAAAGGTACAAAGCTAAAACTGCGACAGAAAGGGCAGCCAGGTTAAAAATGTGTTTGATCATTACATTTCCTAAAAGGTCCAGAAAATAAACTGTTACTTAGCTGTTACTGTTAAACTAAGAACGGAAAGCAAGTGGTAGAGTTAAAATTGCAAGTCATAGTCCAATATTTACAAGCAGGGCCTTTTGAGTATTACACACACCAGACCTCGATTTCTGCAGCATGTGAACGCAGGGCTCTGCAGCAGGGAATGCCAGGGCAAGCGAGGGATTCTTGATGTGTCGTGGACCTCTCTATTTACTGAAGAATTCATTATAGCTGGGCTACACCAGTCAGAAGTTTTATTACAAAATATGAAGTCATGGCAGTGCTGGCTGCCTAGACCAAAACAACCTCTTCACCTTTGAAAGCAAAAGGATGAGACATAATTCAGAGCACCTACTTCTCCTCCTCTCTTGGGCTTGTATATGAAAAATCTAGGACTGGAGAAGGGATAGGGACTTATTTTTTTTCCATATCCCTACTGCCTATTAGAACTTATCGAACTCACTATTCTTTCTATCTCATTTAGTAGAGGAATGTGATAGTTGTCTTCAGGTAATTTGTCTCATTTCTGATGGTCCCCCTCTCCAATATAAAGTGGCTGTAAAATGCGCAATACCTTCCGATATTCTGAAGATTTGGTTTGAAGAGAAGTACAAAAAAATCAACTTCTCAAACTAGAAGTTTAGCAGCAGATGAGGGGGTCAGAAGACTGGTCAGAGAGGGTTCAGGGAGCACCTCAAATATTGCATTAATTGAGTATTCAGTTATGAAAATGCACAGTTATCTTTTACCAACACACAGTTCTTTTTCCAGTAAACAGCTCCTTAAATAGAAGTGGAAGACATCAGATGAACATGTTAGTATCGGTTAGTTAAATGCCTGCAGTTGCATCATTTACCATGTTTAAAAGGTTAGGAATTCAAAGGAAAAATGTAAAACTAACAGACAGGGCTAGGTCAGAGAATTGAAATAATGAAGTACAACTGAAACCAAACCTACAGCCTTTACTGCTTGAGAGCAGCTTCGTGCTGCGGCCAGAAACAAGAAACCAGAATGTCCTCTAACAGAAGGATGTGAGTCAGGGTTTCCAAAACAACTCCACAAAATGCCTCCTTTACTCCTTAAGCTCACCATCAGCTGCTTTCTTCCTCCTACACTCATCCACAAATCTCATCCCCTTTTTACAAAGAAGAGAACAGAAATCTGAGGTTTTATTTTGCCTTTGGCTGGAATGAGAATAACGCTTTATAGCAGAAACCCCTAATTTTTAATCATGATAATTTGTAATTATTGCAGCCACATAATAATGTATCCCTAAACATCCAAATGACAGAGGAATGATTTGAAGAAGACTGGAAGGCAGATGCCACCAGCCTAGCAGGTCACTGAAATCAGCTAGCAATTAAAGTTTCCTAAAGAACTCATTCTTTCTGATTTCTTTTCAGTAACTTGAAAAGACAACACAGAGGGGGGTCCTTCCTTCAAATGCAATGGTATTCGTCAAATCCACTTGTAAATATTAGTTCTGTTAAAACAACACATAAGATATAAAATATAATTAAGTTCTGTATAGATTTCACTTTCATGGGAGACTAAGAACAGCAAGGCAGAAATGATGTTATTCTGTTTCTAGAGCTCATTGGAACTGCTAATGATTTCAAAATCCCACGACTCATCAGCTGCAATTAAAACAATAGCAATGGCAGTGACCCCACCAGAAAAAAAAAAAAATTACATAGGCAGCAAATAATACAGAGAGATGAAGTTAGAATACAGATGTTACTGATCCGTGGGATGCCAAAGAGAATAATTCTTCTGCTGTTGCATTTCTGTGTACCTCCTAATAGGCAAGGAATGATTGCTGGCCACAAAACAGCAATTTCAATTCACTGCACATCTCCGACTTGAGGATTTGAGTTCCACTCTGGAAGAAGACATCTCTGCAGGCTGCTCCTGGAGGCAAAGTAAACGTAACCCAGATGCACGAACCCTGGCCAGCAAGTGAACCACGTGCTGCGCACAGCCAGCCTTTGGCTTTTGCACATCTCAGGCTTATTCATTCACTTAATATTTTCAATAATAATGGGCAAGGATATCCCAGCTTCAACAAAGCAGCCTCCATGGGAAAACAAAACAAAACAAAACAGTTTTGTACAACTATCTTTATTGTACCCCTGCTGTGCTGCTACTTTGATTAGCCAAGGAGATGAGCAAAATTTTCAATATTAAAGTGCAAGCACAAGCCTCTGAATTTAAAGGAAAAAAAAAGAGTGTGTATTTCGACATTACTCTCAGCAAAACCTCCTTTCCCACTTTCTCCCTCAAAATCTTTGCTTTCAATATCATCATCTCATGCGGATTCATTGTCCCCTTTTTACTTGCTGGTTAATCACAGCCCAGGCTTTGGTAGTGTTAAACACTGTCTCTTTTGTAGGTTGGACAGGTTATCTGCACTTACATCATTCTCCCTCCCTCCTCCAGTCTCACATTTGTGGTTTCTTTTCTCAGAGACCTGATAGCATCATTGTTGTCCTCCCCAATGAGATGCTTAGGTCCACGGGCATTTTCTCTTTTCCAGCTGGGCCTCCAATTAGACTGATTGCTCTTTTTAATATGTCAGTCACAGAAAGAGCCAGAAGAGCCATACAAAATGGCTAAATCCAATTTAGGGCACTACTTATATTTTAAAAAAAAAACAAACAAATCACCCAGTTAAATAGCTTTATATACAAAAGTGCTTGGAAAAATGCCGTCTGAAAGTCACTGCCCCCTTGTATCTGGCTGCTAAGCTGCCAGTGCAATCATCCCCTCAGTAATTTCAATGAAAAAGAGCCATGTTTACAAAACCCCACTGTTTCAGCAAACTTGACTTATCCAACAAAGCAAGTCAGCTGGCAGAGCTAGTCTTTCTTTGGGAGGCAACACTGGGCAGCTCATAGCTCAAAGAGGACCTGCGATACAAAAACCACTCTCTCTGATGCTTTCCTTTGCCCTTCAGCAGCCTGAGTTGAGCGCAGCTGAGCCTACCGCCAAGTAATGGCTTGCAGGTAAACCTGACTTGATTAAAACTTTCTCTTCATTCCATGTCTCCCCTCCTATTTACTTGATAAGTTCTGGGAAGTCGCAGAGTGCACGGACTTCTGCTGGAAGTGAAGCTGTAGGCACATTTAAAGAAAAATATGAGAGAATTTCTAAAGTTCAAAATTTTTTTTGTTTTCCTTCTGTGTTAAATTTGATGCTTGTCTTTCAAATTTGGCCTGCATAATCTTTATTGCTGCTGGTAGCCAATGAAAGGAAAGAACCTAAGCTTGTTTTAAAGATTCTAGGCTGGAAATTATGAAAAAAGTAAAATCCAGTAGTCATACTGTATAGACATCAGGTATAAAAAATCGTGAGAGATAAATCATTTTCTGAGCACAGAACTAGACAATAAATCATGAATAACACAAAGACTTCACAGAAAGAAATTCTGGGGAAGAAACAATGTATTTCTCCCTGTTGTTGTTTCTTGTGGTTTGGACCATTGTTTGAATGTTGATCTCAAGACATCTCAGACACTCTGTTAACACTGCGGTGAAAGCTGCTCAGGGAATAAATCTGATTGCTAACTCATGAAAGATTCCTTCCCTGACACCTTTCTAAATAACTAACAGCTGGATGTCTAAAAACATGTATTTAAACCAGACACTTTTTAATTGCTTACTCTCTAACAGTTTTAAAATCTCAAACTAGATGAGCAGGATTGAAAGCTTTTCCCGGTACTCAGAGACCGTATCTTTCAACAGGCCAAACTTTCTGTAAACAGAAAAAAGGCTGATGAGTCAAACACTCATGAGGTCCATTACGGTCTTTGTTCTCCTAGTCTGTCTTATAGTCTGTATGGTACACGTACAGATACTGCAGTGATGGGTGGCAAAACAAAACCCTAAAATAGGTAGTCCCACAGTTCCTCAATACCTCAAGGCAGTTGTGAAAAGCAGCAACTAACACCCATCTCCATAAACTCTTTTTGTTTCCAGATGAGACCTGCAGTCTATCAGCAGGAAGAGAATCACATTTTCAAACCCACATTGTATTCATCAGCAAGCAGCAAAGGAAAAGAGAAAAATCTTACAGTTAGTTTTGCCTTTACAAACCCAAATCTCCATTTAGGAGACAGATTCTGGTTCCTAACCAGACGGCTGGCACTCTGGTGAGAGCTGAGAGAGGAACAGAGGGAAGGAAAAAGGGGATTAAACAAGAAAAGGAGGGTTATAATTATGCCCATCCTCTGCCAGATGCTATGCTGAGTAATATAAATTAAGCCAGAATTGGCACTCTGCTATTCAAGCTTAAAACTCTCCCTACTTGGTTGTTAATGACACGTCCTGGATATTCAGCATGCAAAAGCATTCTGTTAGATTATAACGGTTACAAGGAAGCTTGAAAGCTTGTGACACACACACAGAGCAGAAAGGCCACTGATTCTTTACTGGGTTTTGATCGGGGAGAAAAAAACAAAGCAGGAAGCCTCAGCTTCTTTGAAGACAACCGTTTTTTTAAGCTTTTTGCCTGATTGTAGCTGTAATTCCCTAATCAGGAATGACAACGCAATTTTTAGATAGTATTTATGCACTTACTTGCAGGAAAAGCCTCCGAAGTTATTTGTATAATGAAAGAGACGTTGCTTTTAGATCAAATTAGATAAACTTATCCTGTGAATGAATAGACATTCTAAACGCACAATTAAAAAGAAAAATACTGGTTTTGGTGGGTGTATCTTAATCCATGAAGGTACTAGAGAAGGGAAAAACTGAACAAGATTCCTAACTAGAAAGAAATTACATGTTTCTTGGCTTAGGTTAAGGAAACCCCTTTTTTTCCTACAAGCTTTGAACAAGAAACCAGACTCCAGCTTTAAGAATTTATTACAATGGAACTTTGGAGCAACCTGAGAAGCAAATGAAAGAAAGACTTCATTCAAATTATACTATTATCTAAAATGTTCTTATTTATTTGAGTTGGCTTCAGATCAGGCTCTTAAATTGGAAAATACAGTGTCTTGCACTGTGAAGAAGAGAGGAACCATGTTTGATGTACATAAGGAAAGGAGTTGCAGGATGGGTGAAATTCCCTGGCTTCTCCCTCTTCAGTAAGGTGGGCTACACATCTCCTTCCAGTGGTGGGACAGGGGGTTTCTGAGGAGGTCCGTGTCCCTTGGCCCAGAGGGCAATCACTCCCTGTCAATGTACTAACATGTTTCTAAAATGGTATGAAAAACCTCTGCTTCATTGTGACCCCAGTGCAGGACCCAGGTAGAATTCACATGACATGTCCAGGGCACGACCAGGCTCTCCTTAGTCAAGTTCTGCTTGGCTGTATTGACCAAAGATTCTTCCCAGGTCCTAATTCATCCAATTTTATGGCTGACACCGAAGTAGGTCAAATGAATTGTCTCTGAAGGGAATTTTGGGCTACCTGCACAGAAAGAGATGACCAGTTTTCTACCTCTAGGTGAGGTGATTCCCACCCCAGTCCCTAGCTTAACATCAGATCCCTCATTCTGGCTATGGTAATTATGCTGTGCAACACAAGCACTGTCATGTATTTTTGCTGCAGATGCCTCCTCCTTCCCTCCTCCTCCTCTTTTTGTGAGAAGCTGCAGCAGTCTCCGAGTGTTCAAATGACCTGCAGGTCATTGGACACATCTTTACAAAAACAGCATTTAAAATTCATCACAGTTTGCCCTGCCCTAGCAGTACTTCCAATTTGAACCAAAGATGCCGTCTTCAAAACACGTATCAGCTCAGCACGGTATTAAAGGCGGGGGGGGGGAATCTTCCTTTTCATACACCAGGTAGAAAGTAGGTAAAGGAAAAGAACAGTAGCAGCGAGCACAGCACTCGCACATTAAAACTCACATGAAAGCGCAGAGCCAGATACTCTTGCTGTAAAGGCACTGTTGGTACAGGATCCTTTTGGTTTTCCCATGGCAGACATGCAAAAAATGATAAGGAATATTGACTTTTCTATTTGACTGCAAATCAGCAAGAAACATATCCTGAATACAAGCCAGCTGCCTGGCATGATAGAACACCTGGGTAAGTTCTTTTGGTCTACACAGCTTTTACATTAAAAATTCTATTTAAATTGAGAAAAATTTCATATCAGTAAAGCAAAGTTTGTATACCACTAACATTTTCAGGGCTCATTTGACTTCTGTGCCCTGGTGAATGTTACTGTGACATTGGTATTAACCAGAAAAAAAACACGCAAGGCAGAGCAGGAGCCCTGCTGGTGCTCCTTCGTGCATTTTGGCTGTGAAAGGATGCTGCCAGCCAAGCTCCAGCATCCCTGGCTGCAGACCAGCAGTGGGGCATAGCATCGAATAGGCTTATTCTGAAAGCTCAGATCCAGCAAAATACTTACACGCGGCTCTCGTTTACAGCATGGGAGTAACTTTGCTGAGCTGCACCTCCTCAGCTGCCCCGAGCAGAGGTCAGCACTGCAGAAGCAGCCTGCCCCGGTGCAGGTAACCACAGGGTGCGCTTCTAATTCCCACTGATGTCGAGAGGAGGGTGTGCCTGCAGAGATGCCACCCCCAGTTTAGAAGATATAAGTCCTAATATACAATGAATGATGATGTGAGACTTCAACTAATGATAGCACCTTTTCTTCTGCAGCGCGGACAGATCGTCACCCGGTGTTATAAAGGCTGTGTATCATTTTCCTTGTGTCACTAACTTAGCACCTCATATCCTCTTTTCAATAACTATTCTGAGTTTTATAGCATCTTCTGTAGTTGAAAACCTCACAAACATTGCCTCATTAAGCTGCACAGTTCCTGTTTCGGGTAAATAACGATTATTATCCTCATTTTAGAGCCCAAGAACGTAAGATCCAAAGAGGTTAATTAGGCAGGCCACATAGCAAGTCAGTGTCAAAGGCAAGGCCACGGCACCGGTGTTCGTCACTCAATCCCCATGCTCACGCTGACAGATAAAGATATATGACAGCCTGAGCACACATGCTGTTCAGCACAGGGGCTCCTGCTTTTGACTCACAACAGTCCCCCTTTGGAGTCACTGGGGGGACATGAAATGTACATTTATATACATTAGTTCTCCCATTGAACTCAGCAGGGTTTCAAGTTTGGGCACAAAAGTACCCTTTGAGAAGTAAGTACGTGTGGCATTTTCACCGGCTCAGAGAGCCAAAATTACCCAGTCAATTCATTTCCTGTTTGGCAAATGAGATAAAGGTTTACATTCCCCTAAAGAGCCCCCTCAACGAGACCACCACCACCATCACTGTAGTTAATTCATCTGATGAGGCTGGCTAGTATCAGAGCTAAAAGATTTCCTCTGGAAACCTACAGCATGCTTAGCACAGTTTAAATTCTACCCACTCAACTGTAGTCTTGGCTGTGCCCATAACCCTACACTCATTTTATATGCACACTTATTCCCGCTGTCAGCAATTCTGACCAGTGCAAAAAAGGACCCACAACACAACAAGCAATAAAAATGCCCGCTGAATACTTTTAAAAATTATATATTTGCTTATATAATCACCATTATTATTTCAATATCTTTTTCCATTTTTTTTTCATGTAATTTAAAAGAATTATGAGGGGAAAAAAATTATTATTATAATTATGAATTCATAATGAAGTTATGGCTACCTGGAACTTTT
>VZSZ01004945.1:104650-121763 GCA_013398815.1 Ibidorhyncha struthersii
AATTCCAGCATTTCAAAATGTTGGCTTTCTCAGCGTTCTATTTTAAAAGCCACATAAAGTAATTTAACAATTTTTTTGAATAAAGCATTTCGTTCAGAGTGATTTTTCAACAGAAATATATTTATTATACCAAGAAAAGTTGAAAGTATTTAAATTTAATAGAAAATATATTTTTTAGCTGATGCAAGACATTTTCATCCCATTGTTTCATATTTGGACAAGTCAAGAAAATAATTAAAGGAGATGTACCTGCAGAACTCAGCACGTGACATTTAAACCAAAAGTGGGCTTGAGAATAGGCGGGCAGGTTACTTGGGTACGGAATATTCCCCCAGATGGATGAAGTAACCTAATGAAAGCCAGGAAAAAGGCAAGGCTGAATTAGAAGCTAAGTTCCGAGTCTTTAATGTGGTATCTTTTTAGTTTTGAGAAAATGCGCATAACTTCCCTGATGGGTAGTAAAACCTTTCCAGGATCTTTATTGCTCTGGCTGATGACTGATGAAATCTGGCAGAAATCCCCTGCTCGGTATATCCGCCGCCTTTTCTCCCATTCTGAGACAACTAACTTCTTATGCTTCATATATCAAACGGAGATACCTTGCACAGGCTTGAGGTTGCTAAGTCAGAGGCCTAATTACTGTGCGCCACAATAAATAACTGAGTGGACCTGGCCTCAAGGAGCCAGGTTCCACAGTTAGTGTGAAGATAAGGGATAAGGAAGGCAAAACAAAATATAATCTGAGTTCAGGTTCAATCCCCAGGCTGAAATCTGATGGAGCACAACGTTCACTCAAGCAGCTGGAATAGCAAACATATGCAGAAAAGGCAGCGTTGCTATTTATTGTAGCCGTCATTTCACACTAGCACAGTCTCAAACATGGACTAATGTACAAGCCTTTCAAATCAAAGTTGGCTTCAAATCCCAGTTTCCATATATGATACAGGAGATGTGTGCCGCCTCAAACATCTGACGAATTTGCTTAAAAGGATTGACCTTGACCAAGAATTACACTTAGGGGAAATTGTTTCTTCTCTTGCCCTGGGCTCAATCCGTCACCTGTTTGTCTGCTAAACTCAAGTCTTCTTTTTCAATGAGCTTGCTTTTTCATGCTTTTGAGAAAAAAAAACACACTGAGAAAAGCTTTTCCTTTCTGCCAAGGCTTTAAGAGAATCTGCTACTTAAGTGTTAAACACTCTGTCCTTTGGTGCATTTACGGTAGCAGGTCTGACTTCTGAAACGATCATCAAGCAAGAGCTGCAGCGTTACACTCATTACTTATTCATGAGTTCAGATAACTGATTGAATAATACTAGTTTCCCTTTCTATAAAGTAGATAAAAGCCACAAGGGCAGCTGCTACAGACACGGTCTCAGACACTCCTTCTACTCAGGCTTTTGGCTGGCCCAGCTGCCAGCAGAGCATTACCTGGGCAGCAAGTTAAGCACAGCGGCAGCTGAGCTGGAGGGGAAAGGAGGAGTAAGTGCAGAAGAATCAGAGGGAAGCAAAGAAAGAAAGGGAAGAAGGCTCTCCCTCGCCTCTGTGCTTCATGGCAGACCTGCCTCCCCAGATGAAGGACAGCCTGGCTTCTCTTCTGCCCTTGCTGCTGGGGCTGGGATGGGCTCTGCCCTCGCTCCCCTACAAAAGGCTGCAGAGAGGGTTTGGAGTGGAGTCCAGCTTGGAAGTGTTCTTTACCTTATCATCTCTCAACAGCCACCTCCTTCAGGAAAACAAGGTGTTTCACTCTTTAATACCTACAAGTGAGCTTCCTAATTTACTTTCCACATGATTACACACACTTTCCACTCCGAATACAAATGAAATTAAAAATAAATAAATAACCAACCAACCCAGATTTGATAAACCTCTTTGTTTCTCTTATTTCCCCATTTATTTTTCTGCTGGCATTCTGCACTGTTGCCTTTAAATGGTTTGTCCATGGTGTGCTTTTAAATCTTACAAGCAAGAGCAGGTTTGAAAAACAAGAGAGCTACACAGTTGGAAAGCTGAAGCACAGCTGACATACCAATAAATGCCTTGATAGCAACTGCAATGCAACTTGTTTTCTCTCTCCCGCTCCCACTTATTGAAAAACCTTGGGCCTGGCAGAGAGGATGAACTGGGAGTGGCCCCCAGTGTTACAAAGGAACCAGTGAAAAGGCTAAAACCTGTGCAAGAAGGTGTCGCTGACGTGGGTGACACCCATCCAGGTAGTCCAGACAGTGACTGCGTCTAATCCTCTTAAAACAGGGTAAATAACACCTGCCAAATGAGTGCTAAATACTGGGCTCCCAAGGGACTACCCCCACTGACTCCTTTCCTTTTTTGTGGGATCAGAGGAATGGTATCAGAAAGGAAAAAGCAAAGCTGTCTCATCGCTCCATGATGAAAGTAGAAGGGAAGGGTTACGTCCACACTTCCAAAAGCTGTAGTGTTATTATATCAGGACAGAAATCTCTGTGAAATATCTAAATTGCACAGACATTTGAGCCTGCAACCCTGCCAGTTCAGACCCTGGGTTTGCTGCTTTTGGCCAATAGAGGAGAGGAGCTTCTAGAGGAGCTATATAGCTTCTTGCCATCTACAGTCTATCCTCAGGGTAAGTTTCCCCACTGCATTGCTTTGCGCAGCTACTGGCAGTACAGAAAGTTGCAGCCATTTTTCTGTAAAGCTTCTGAAAAATAAAAGCTGTTCCTACAACCTGTAACCAGATTTCCACACTATCGTAGCAGCTTGTCCCCTGTCACACACAGCCCAGTCTCTCAAAAAAATCACAGCTGCTCTGGGACAAGCAACGTCAGGGTTATCAGGGGATGCTGTAACAGGATGTCCCTCTCCCCAGCCAGGTAGCTACTAAAAGGGAAGGAACCACGTCTTGTTTTTCTTCTTCGTAATTCTGCCTGGCATAATGTGTCTTTGAAACATGGTGGCAATGACAAATACATGAACTCTACCCAAGGATTTTTAGGGACAGAAAACTGGAGGAAAATTGATAGCTTCCTTTCTCTGGCTACTTTTTCTCTCTGAAGAAGTGAACCAAGTCTACAAATTTGGACATAGGCGCCTATCCTTCTCTGTATCATAAACCCCTGGTCACAGAATCCCATTGTCCCATATTATCAGATCAGCCAACAGAGAAGACATGAGGCAATGGGACATTTCCTGAGATGATGTTTGGTATAGAGAAGTGTTGCCTGGAGCTGAAAATTTTGCACTGGTGGTTTCGACTAACATTCCTTTTTCAACAAAGAAAAATGAGTGAAGACCACTTACTTTGTTAAAGAAAAAAAAAAAGGAAAAAAGTCAGTGAAAAGTATTGTTTTCAGGGGCAAGAGGGAAGACAACGTTTTTACTGATTATGTTTGCTGTTTGCTTTATGTAAGGTTTGGTACAAAAGGGTTTAAACTGACTTGCAAATTTCCTGTGGTGTGACTGTATTTTTTAATTCTAATTTTCAATGTTCCCACTTTTCTTTAAAAAGTAGCACTTCGGGGAAAAAATATCTTCAAGAAAGACCTTGAAACCATAGGCAATTTGATCAAGCCCACAAGGATAAAGCCTAGGGCTTGACTCTTGAGCTCTGGTGAAACTAACTGAAGTGTTTAAAGATGTTCCTGTACCCTGCTGACCTTCCTGCTCCTTTTCTGACCCCCCGCACGCCTGCAGAAAAGCAGCAGAAGCAAATGTGTGCAAACATCTCAGCCATTCCCACTCACAGGCTCTTCTACCACTGTGGTCTCACCTCTCTGGCCTAATTAGCCTGAAAAGTCAATGACAACATGCTTGCAATTATACAGGAGCTGCTGTAGTCATAGCTGAGATGCTGCATATGCTCCTTTCTACTAATCCGGCTACAGACGTGGCAACTTCTTTCCAAAGGGCACAGGGAGAGAACACAGGAGTTGGTAGTGTATTAAGCTGCTTCAGCCAGATTTAGCAGAGCACTCGAGTCCCTGGTCCTAGCCTTAGCCACATGTATATGACAGATTAAAACACGAAGAGAAAGAGGAAAGACACAGTTTTCATTTGGGGGAGGAGGGGGAATATTTTGCAGAACACATTTGCCTTCTGTCTTTTCACAGATTTGCTGAGCTTGACAGTCATTTCACTTTCTGAAGTGCACCGATCTCTAATTGTTATTTGTAATCAACAGCTAGAATCCTAGCGCATGACTGGAGTCTCTAAGCTCGTCCACACTAAATAATACTCTTGCAGCGGTATATTGCCAGTAACAGGAGAAGTAAGTACATATGGATGCAGACTAGCTCCCTACCGTATAAGCACCGCTATATAAAGGCAACTTTTGCATGTAGAGAAATCCTCATTCTCCACTAACAGAAGCAAATTAAATCCTGATCCAGTACACAGTTCCCTGCCCTCCCTGCTGGAGCTGTTCTGCTTATGCATTCACGGAGGCAGAAAGCAAATGAGAGCATCTCTGCAGCCGGTAGTTAGGGCTCAGCTGGGAGACCGCAGCTAAAGAGAAAACTGTGATGTTCTGTAAAGCAGAAAGCCAGTCTAACTGTATGACATCGGGCAGGGAAAACTCTTAGGTACTGCCCTGAGTATTTTTACTAGCTGTTCTAGAAGAAAATTTATGTAACCTGTACAGCTGACTGTCTCAAGTATGAGACATGTTGCTTTAATGACATACTGATTGCTTGGCTAAGGTCTGACGCTCCAAGCTTTTCTCAGTAGCATTGAAGCCCTCCTGGATGCAGCACTGAAGCGTACGCCTTGATGTTAGGGGACTGCTGGCCAGATGCAGTAAATAGAACTCTTCTTTTTACGGTTTATCGGCACAGAAAATGTTTCCTCTATTTTGTATCAACGGGTGTCTTTCGTTTCCTTGAGGTTTAATACCTCTGTTGCTATTAGATCAATCTTTTTCTTTACAATAGACTTTTCAACAGTAACTATATCTTCCTTAAGTTAAGGCTCAGAAAAATTGACAGATCAAGAGATACTGTGTGGGTGAATGGTGAAACCAAAATGGAAAAGGGCAGAAAATCTGTACCTGTATCCAGAACTAATTAGATCTGGGGGAATAATGGATTTCTTTTATTACTATTTTGGCAGAAGAACCTAAATAAAAAAAGGTTAGCTCAAATCCAAACCACATTATTTATTTTAGTTTGTTGGGAGATTTAATTAAAAAAAGCCCAGAAACCTCTCACTGTACTATGATTTTGGTGCTATTAAATTTTCTGAAGTTGGGTTTTTTGCTTTTTGTTTAATTAGACCAGCTTTAAAAGCAAAATTGATGTGGCTTATTGCAATCAGGAGCTAATAAGTTTTGTGTAAAAGTGTAGAAATGAGAAGTTCCAGTATTTCTGGAATACAATGTTATGCTTTCAAAATGGCAAACTAAATTTTAAAGATACTTTTGCTTTTCCCTGCTCAACTTGGCCTAAATTCCTTAAGAGTTGACACACAGCAGTTTTTCTTGGGTGAGCTGCAGCAGTACGTTAGTTTCTCATACTTTGCAGAGCTTTGAGCATGCCTTTAAGTAGTTCAGGGCCCATATTCTAACTGTGTCACAACCCTGACAAATCCCACTCTGCCCAAAATCAGTGGCTTTGATCCACTTCAAAATGAACCGCTCATTCCATGCTTTTTCTGCCCCATTACCCATAATCCCCATCCTGTGGAGACACCATGAAAACCTAACCTCTTCTTTTCCAAGCTTTTTATTTTCTTGCTGGTTTCTCATTTTTTATGTTCCTTTTGCTTCTGACAGACCATTTCCAGGAGTTTTCTGGGTCCCTGCTGATGGCCAGGATTTGTACATCTCCCGGTTTCTGGCCCTTTCTTGTTCTTTTCTAGTGTAACTCATGTTTCCATTACTTGATTCAAGCTATGGCCTCACTCCCTCTCTCACATCTCACGTTTCCTTCCTCGCTGCTACTTCGTGCACATTCTGCTGCATCCCTACTCTTTATTGTCTCAAATTAAAAGCAATACTTAAAAAGTTATGGAGAGAAAAACATCACGCACAACTCTGTAGACAAAAAAAGCAGTGGCTTAATGTGGCATAAATCAAGGTGCAGGATCAGTAAAACCTCTTCCCAGATTCTCATCAACCAGTTTCTGGCTGGGCAGTTATCCAAATGTAAGTTGAGAAGGAGCTGACAAAAATTTCCCCACAATTAAAATCCCCAAGGAAGCTTCATTGCTCCAATGGGGTTCTGGCCTCTCTACAGGCTGGTAAAAGGGTTTCCCTAAGTAGTCCCACATCACTGGATTCATGTGGAAGGGATTCATCTCAGTAAACCTTTCTCAGAGGCTGCTTAGGGGACTGTCAATTGCGTTTGTTTTTTCAAAGCAAACTATTTCTGTTTTTTTATCACGTGAACTACATATATGTAAACTGTCATATTAATCAAGTCCCAGATATGTCAAAGCCTGAAGTCAGCTTAACAATCTAATTTCACTAAAACAAGTGTACATCATCATCCTTTATACAAGATAAGGCCTCCCTGCCTCGTCTTGCCATTTCAGAATTTTAGCTTTCAGCAACACAGACATTTATCCAGCACATAAGTATTCTGTGCTCCCTGCTTTNTGAAATCCCAAAAAAGGGAAAAGGGGAGGAAAAAATGACTTAATTTTTCTTCAAAGCCTTTAGCAATTGCAAAACTGTCTGGTTTTATCAAAACTAACATGGCCTGAGAATACTGGGGTTGAGGCCCAGAAGTCCCTTTGGAGGTCTGTGTATCAAAAGGTACAAATATTAACCTGACACCAAAAGAGGAGAGAGAAAAAGGAAAGAATGTCAGGACTTTGGAAAGTCGAATTGTGACACTCCATCAAGAGACGGCAGGTGTTCAAGCGTCTTCCTCCAGGCTGCTACTGAAAAAAAAACCAAAAAAGGTAGCTCCTGTTTCAGAGACTTAATTCACTTCATACAGGATAATGTAAAGAAAACAAAGAAAAAAAGCAGGGAACAGACTTTTTTGGTACTGCTGATCTGTTGGAAACAAAGTGAATCTCTAAGAAAAGAAAGGCCAGAAATACAGAAAAACTCTCCATGGTAAAAATGCAGTCTAAAGTTAATTAGCTTATTTCTGTTCCCATTTGGGGGAAGTTCATTGGGCTGTTGAGTCTGAAATTAAACGTACATCTGGTTACGGTTCATGAGTACCTACATGCACATAACAACATCATTTTGCTTTCCACACAGCCTCTCTTCTGGGGTAAATACCAAGGCAGACTGTCTTCCTCCTGGTTCCTGAGAAAGAGGAGGAATGAGGTTGCAATATAACCAGCCAGGCTACCACTGGCAAAATAAAACCTAAATTTTTGTAGATACTAGGAATTTTTATGCTTATAGGAAAAAAATTGGATCAAATAAATCTCGACTAGATCTTGCATGAATCACTCAAACACTCTAAGGTGGCCTTCCATGCCGCAAGTGCTATTTTTCAGGATGATTTTATTCACTTCATAGCATTTGATGTGAAGCTTCATGCCACAGAGAATTTTTCTAAACAGCATTATTGTCATTTTAGGTCTGACAAGTCTGAAGCTTCCCTTTAAAAAGATCAGGAGGAAAGCATTTCATATAATGCTAAAGCAAATATAGTACTTTTATTTGAAGCTAAGTGCAAATCAGTGACTAGGTGGGTTATTAAAAAATGTGCTGTTGATTTCCTGCAAACTTCTAGGTGGAACATCACCTTACTTTAAGCTTACTTCTCAGCCTTTCTCTCTGCGTTAACTAAACTACAGATATACTCTGACACACCTCTGCTCTGAACACCAGTAATAGGTAGTAGATCAGGCTACAGATGTTCAATACAGGCCACTGCAATTCTATCCGAGAATTCATAGCTCTCTCTCCCAGTTTCAATAAGTTTCAGACCCACCCAAGCCTGAACCCTCACTGAAATTTAGCTCAATCACTGTAGTCGCTTCTTCATGCTATGTGGATATTGACCTAAACTGATTTACCCAAGACTGTCTTTATCCTTGGAAATTTAAGTGATTTGAAATCTGTCACAAAACCTGGAAAACCTGTGTGGATTTGGTCTAGCCTTAGTAGAATAAGAAATAAAAGTTACAGATGAGTAGTCACCAGCAATTTACATAGCGGAAATACTTTTATTGATTGAATTTTACTTACAAAGTGGACCTGAAGTCAGGATTGCAATAGCTGTATTTAGAAAAATTCTTCACTAGGCATTGCTGGTAAGGTGGCTCTGGGACTAACAGAGCTTCAGTGACGTTTAGAAGTTTCTTAAGATAGGTAGGTAATTCTGACAGCATCAGGCTGACTGCTCCCAGCAGAGCTGCCTTTCAGTGGGACTATGCAATGAGGTAGGTGTTCACTGGCATAGGCAGTGTTGATATTGTTGATATCATGTGGCCCTAGGTTATCTGGCCAATTACAGTGGAGAGCTCTTGAACACAGTACTTTCATTTTTCCATAAGCTCTCTTTGGGCATTATTAACCTTTCTATTTTAACAGGAATTCGTTTTCAGTGTCCCATTTTAAACGGTCTATTTATAAGTACATTAATATTGCAAAATCACATTGCCAAAAAAAAGAGAAGTGGCCTCTCTCTTTGGCTGCATGGCATTATGCCTGCATTATTCAATGTGTTAGAATACTGCAAATCTCAAATATATCTTTACCGGAAACAAATACATGCATGTATGTATGCATGCAAATCAGTGAGGATACCCGACGTGGATAATTTGTCATCCATTGTCAAGGGAAGCACAACCTGCTGATAGCATCATGTAGCTATGGCCCTGTTCCCATGCTCATTAATACTGATCTCAGAACTACTGTATCACCTGGCAGGACAAATGGGGTGACAATCAGGCAGAAGCCCACAGCTACATTTCTTTAGAACCAGACTTAGATATGGAAGGACAAGCAGTTTCTGACATCATATACTGATGGCAAAGCTGGCCCTTAAAGGAGCATGTGTGTGTTTTTATAACCAGGTTCCACTGAGCAAAGGGAGATTGCTCCCATTCAGGACCAAGACATCTTTTTAGAGCCTTATACTCCATTATCGCAGGATTTGCAGCTTGGAGGAGGGAAAAAGTAGTATTTGATCAAAGCAGATTTGTTTTTTTTTTCTTGTTTCTGGAGTGTCAGGGAAAACAGGGGTGAAGAGGAATGGGAAACTGAAGGGATAAAGTAACAATGCAAGCCTACGTGACAAAGATTTTCTCTGAAACCCAACCTTCTTGCAAACTGCACCTTCCCAAAATCGCAAAAGATGAGATTTTGTGCATCTCCTGATAGGTATAGTGTATATGAGACCAACATGAGGCAGAGTAGGTTTTTAAGCCTGTCATCAAATATATAGGTTTTTTTGATCATCTGTCCTTGAGCAACAATACAATCTGATGGTAATTAGAACATCAATGAAGTAATTACATCTATTCACATTGAAAGGTGGCTAGATAGCGTAGTGAACCAAAGTACACTAATACAGAAGGAAGAGAAACAGAGATCCATTCATCTCTCTGTCAGATAAATGCATTGCATAAAACTATCTTTATATAATTTGGATGTGTTCTCGTGGGTGCATTAGCACTTCGCAGTTTTTCATGCCTGGATTTAGAGATAGACACTAATGACTAAGCACAGGACGCATACTTCAGTTTAGCATTCTTAAATGAGGCCTTCTAAGGTAATCCATTTTTTCTTGTCTTCCATAGGATTAGAAAATTCCTTGCATTTTTCTTTGGGGTGATAGCAATATGCAGTTACTGCATTTAAGTGAAGTCAAAGAGCAGCTTTTAAACTGCATATAGCGTACATGTCTGGCAAGACTGAAAGGAACAACATTACCTCAAGTCAAGCTGTTTGAGTTTTCTTTTTCTTCTTCCTTTCTCCTAGCTCATATTGCCATATGATTCCTCTCCAAAATTAGATTGTCCTTAACCAGCATGTAAATAGATACAGCCTTAAAATATTGTGAAGAGTATTTGCCAGCTCAGGCACAAAAT
The DNA here is from genome assembly GCA_013398815.1 of Ibidorhyncha struthersii. NCBI lineage: Eukaryota > Metazoa > Chordata > Aves > Charadriiformes > Charadriidae > Ibidorhyncha > Ibidorhyncha struthersii. The sequence continues at coordinate 114,623 of VZSZ01004945.1, forward strand.
CTATTCATCCATGTCCACTATCACAATGAAGATAACAAAGCAAACTAATGATACTTAATTCCTCTACCTAAAGCATGATACTTGGGCTGAGTAAGCTGTAATATTTTACCAAGCTGTAATAAAAATCACATTATCTATCCATATGCATCTGTTATTGTGGCTCCTACATTACGAAGGCTTATCACATTGTATTCTCACCACAGAAAAATCCAAACATATCTTAGTGCTCTGAAAGCCCACAATGTAAAGAGGAACATTTTATGTTCATAAAATGAGAGAAAGAGAAGAACAGAAATAGTTAGTGCCCTACTTCATTTAATGTATTATCTTTCTGAGTTTTCACATATTGATTTTGGCAGAAATAGGATCAAATGTTGCTGCTGTCACTTGCAATGGTAAGAAAGCGTTTAGTTAATGCCTGATTGAGTTTTAGCGTTCAAAACAAAATTGCCTGGTTATGCTGATAACTATATCCTATCACAGCACAGATCTAATAGAAAAAGGAGAGAGCAATATAGCAATAAAACAAGTTTTATCATGCCACTGGTTTGTTACTGAACCAGCGTTTTTTACAAAAATATCAGAGCAGAGAGCTAGGCACATATCCTACAACATTCAGTAACTGCTAGCTTGCATGGTCCCATAGACAAAAGTGCTTGAGCAAGTCTGGTCTTAGGCCAATAAATGTATCACTATTATCTGTTTTGATCTTTTTTCCAATTTTCATCAATGAAATGAAACTCCACTTATGTGAGATAGCACCAAAATCAAATGTTACTGCTGTTCAAAAATCATTTATGTCCTTTCAGTTTCTTCACTTTACTTTGCCTTGGATGAGACTGGTAGCTGTGTGTGAAGTATTGCTTCAAACTTTGCTTAAAGGCACAGAAACACAGAGGCTTCTGTTACCCTCAGTTCAGAATTTCCAGGCAGTTTCAAAAACCACAACACTGAGACACTTGTTTAAACAGACTTCAAATTTTGGGAGAAAGTGTGAATTAAAGAAATGCATGTCATTACGTCCAGTCACTACAGATGAACTCTGTCTCTGCCCTGGCACTATGGGTGAGCAGTTCCCATTGAGGTCTTCATTTCCCAACCATGGTTCCCACTTCCCAGTTTCCAGTGCCGTGCCATGCCATATCCTGTCTTCAAGGACAACAGCCCGGAAAGTGGTAATTCAAAAAACTGATTTAAAGAGGCGCAAACCGAAAATGGTGGCCAAGCTCTGGATTTTAAGCACTCCTCAGGTTCTTCAAATATGTAGCACTGGATTTATCTTCAGTCCGTAAGAGAGACGGAGCATTTTCAAAGCATGGGTGCCAAGTAGATCCCAAACGCAGACATCTTGAGTCTCAGAGTGGCACTCAGTCCCAGCTTTAGCTCCAGGCCACAACTGTGCTAACAGCTTTGTATTAATGGAGACTTTCCCAAGGAGACTAGCACCAACACTTCATCTTCCTTAATAAAATATGTTCTAAAATTATTAATCTGGCAGATAACAAAATAGCTCGTTCCTTCTAACTATTTTTAAAAAGTCAATACCCAACAATGAGTTCACGATTTGCAATTTCTCTCTCTCTTCTGTAATCATCCATACCATGTCTGAATAAATCTGAACTGGAAGGGGAAAGCATGGATTGACCCCTCACTATGTAGCTGCCAAAGTTACTGAGTTACACAGTGCATAAGGAAAACTAAGCCACATCCAAAAGAAACAGTCACCTCTGAGGCAAGTGCAAATAGAAGAGGACAAACACATGAGTAAGTGAATGGACTAATTTGTACCGGCTAGCTTAATTTATAGGATCAGGCCCAGACATCTCTGAACTATTCCACTGGTATTTTCTGTGGGTTCCTCTGCTATCACACTTGGGAATATATATACACACAGGCAAAGAGCAAGTGTTTCCTTCTCATGCAGAAACAGTCACTCCTGGAAAAGCGCAGTTCCAGCGGGCTAAGAAACATTTTCTAAATAGTTGTTCAGTATCAGACTCTTCATACTATGGTTTCTCAAAGAGATACAGAACTGCAAAAAAATTTACAACAAACCCGAGCTCTTGGAGATGTCTCTCTAGCTATTATCAGTCTCAGAAATCATGAATCAGATTTTCATTAGCCGTCACCCAGAAGACAATGCAAGGAACTGTGTTTCTATCACTTGCTTTTCCTCACCACTATTCAACAATTTTCCCTCACGGTGTCAAGAGTTATTGCTCTTTAGTGTTTGGATACATAATAATAGAGTAGGACCTGCAAAATAAAACACACTCCTTTTCTTAACTGCCAGTTAGTAACAATCAACGGCTGAGCGGGAACTAATGGTGCTGGGCAAGCCCTGACGCATGTGCTTTACTGGAAAATGGGAGCTGCACTTCCCATGCTCTGCAGGCACACTCAGCCTTTTACCTCCCTGCATACTCCATACTAAGTGCATGCTCCTGCCCTGCTCCCCCTGCTGCTTCCCCATGATCCAAACTCAGAAGTGACTACTCGTGGCACGGACCATTTCATGGCTACTGTGCTTCACTTCGTAGTTGGAGTCAACAGGCTTTTAGCAGCGTGACAATTTAAGTGGTTGCAGAAAATCTGCTTGCCATTTCTTCATGTTTGGTGCTACACTGACATCTTGTGGCCCTTAACCCTGGTGAGACGGTAAACAAGGCCAACAGATATCCAAATGTTTAAGCAAGGATGCAGTAAAATTAAGTTTGGCAAAACAGCACTGATTTTCCTCTCACTTCCTATCTGTTTGAATTCATGCTCCAGTGCTTCACATCCCCCATTTTGGTAACAAACTTCCATGTTAAATACCTTCAATTAAACAATAATCAAGTCAAAAGTAGTAACAGATTGTGAAGATAAACCAGAATTGCAGGAGATGAACTCCTGCAGATATAAGCTACTCAGTCTGAGGAGAAAGCAGAGGCTACAGACACCCATTGCTTTCATATTTCATTAGCAGGCTCTGCACTTGATTTTATGAAGTTGAGGTTTTAAATTGCTGTAACAATATCTACACATTATCAAGAACATGCCCTAGAAAAGCAAAACCATATGGATAACGTGGTACTACTGTTTAGCTGCCATAACTAATGATCACTAATAAGAATAGAAACAAGAAAACCTATTTGGAAATAATGCCAGTAGTGGTATCCACAGGTTAAAGCTATGTGAGATGAATTCACATGCCTGTGAAGAGACAGATCAGTCACACGGGCACAACATACACAAATGAAAGAGACTTTCCCTGGTGCCTTCATCCTGATGATGAGTGGAGAAGAAAAACCAGACACCATAGCGATGGGCACAACTCCTTAACCCTAAATAAGTTTTAATACAGCTACAAACGAACTACGAAGATGCCTGGAGATGAAAAGCAGTATAGATGCTACAGGAAGTAAAAGGGATTGTAATATTAGAAAACATGACAGACCACATTCCAATCCAGATTCACCCCTCTAAGCACTTAGCCACCTCAGCTGAAATAGGAACCCTAAAGCTTGTTGTGTAGGTCAGTGCAGAAACAGATTTCTCTGCAGGATGGCTGACATTTTTCCTTGGATGCACTGAGCTTTGGAGGCATGAATCTTTCTCTTAAGTGATTACTGCATTGTCTAACTAATTAGATTAAAAACTACAAGCTAAACTGTTTTAGAGAAGCATCTAGAATTAAGGTCTCATGCCTTAATTATAAGCAAAGTATCACAGCTAAAATAAATGGGATACTGAAGTGAGGGGAAGGGAGACGAGAGATTTACATGCGTAGTTAAATAGCAAAATCCAGTTCAACAATTTTAATCTCATGTTTCTATTACTATGCCAGTTAAAGTTCCTTTTCTTACCTAGTAAATTATCAGTGTATACCACTAGACACTTAAATTATCACAGAAGAAATGTGGGAGACAAACTAAGAATCATAGACGCTAAAAGGACTTTTCTATATGGAAAGTAAATGAGGATCTCACTGGGAAACACAGCCTAAAGGATTCAACTTCTTTTCTTAGAAAAATACTGGGAGAAACCAAAATATTTTTAAGTCTGATGCTATCACCAACAAAGGGGATGTTGCAAGGGGACATCTTCCCTTCCTGCAGGTGACACTGGCTGTAGGAGGATACACATCCCTGTATAGGTACAGCAGAGACCCCCGAGAGTAGGAAAGGAGGAGGAGAAGCCAAAGAGAGAGAGGACCGGCTTGACTAGTGGGCTCAAATTCAGAGCAAGTCCAGGATAGCAACAGAAAATTAGATTGCCTAACTTGGTGCCCTTGCTATTGTAGACAACCTATCAAATAAACCGTCCCATAAACCTCTCATGTTCCTCTTAAAAGTTGTTGTGTTTTGTCTCTATCACGTCAGACTTCCGTCCTCTAAGGATCAGAACTTGTTTCTCTGTTACAGCCTACGTTTATTCATAGCCGCTATAGCCGCTCTTGGCTTTTGTACCAACACAATCCTTTCACCCACACATCTCTGGTCTTTCCTGACATATCTATAGACAGTTGCCATATTGTCTCTCACCCTTCATTAGGCTCAAGTAAACAGACAAAGCCAGACAGTCAAAGAGATCAGAAATTTCTTCTCATCAGGGTTGTCAATGCAGTGGCAGCCACTGCATCTGTGGTAGTTCAAACTCCTCTTTTTTGCACATGGGCGATCAGAGTTGCAGACAGGATCCCAGATGACCTCGTGGCTGCCTTATACGGTGACAGTAACACCTCGCTATCTCCACTGGCAACATTTGTCCCAACAGAAGCCAAAGCATCACTCACCCTTTTTAGGGCTGTACTGTACTGTACAGGCAGCCCAGAGGGCCTCCTTGTCTTTAAACCGCCTGTTGTTTGGTTTTACTTTCTGTTTCACCCCGATCCTATTATACCAGACCTCAAGATAACTCAGCATGTAGAAAAGCCTTTTAAATCAATTTTTTCATCATGTTCTCTAGTTGTCCTGGCCAGATCTTTTCCTCTTACAGGTACAACAGCCTGTCACAGCAGACCCCCTATTTGTCACAGTAAGTGATACAAACATCTCTCACGGTAGCAATCAGGAAAGACTTCCTGTTTGCTGGAGATGCGCACACTAGAGCACAACTTCTTCCTTATGAGCAATGCTATCACCAGCAAAAGCAACTTCGGCAAAGAGAGCACGTCGTCCCAGGTGACTGGGAGACTGCAATGACAAAATTAGCGAGAACTTGCTGGATGAAAATGTTTGGGTTTCAGTCAGATGTCCCAGGAAGTATAAACCAGAAAAAGATGATGTACTAATACTACTTTATGGATTGAAAACTGGTTAAGAGAACAGAAATACAGGTAGTGATAAATTGCCACACATTAAATTAGAAGGATAAGCGTCAAGGACTTCCCGCACAAAGTTATTCATAGTTGCATATTAGTTTTGTAGCAGAAATGGCAAAAGCTTCATTTGAAATTTTTTTAAAACGAGTAAGTTAAAGATTAATTATAATCAAGAGGTGACTTGTGAGAGAAATCTTTAATTGGCAGGCATATGAATTCAGTGTTTGATGGAGCATAGCTTTTCCACCTTTGATGTCTATGATGAGCAGCCAGAAATAAGGGAAAGAAGATAAACGTCAGTAGATTACATCATTTTCACAGGTAGAACTGGAACCACTTCCACACTAACAGTACTGAGAAGCTGACTTTGTCTTGCTTTATTTTCCTCACTTACTCCATGAGGTCAGCAGTCTTTTGGGGAGCTAAGATACAAACAAATTTACTATGCAACTGAGCATGTGATGAAGTTGGTAGCCAGAATAAGATTTATCAGATACACTGACAAATTCATTGTCACACTGTCACGCTCTGCTCCTTTTATACTACTCAGCAAACTGACAAACTGTTCTGCTGGATATAACCTTAACACTGAGAGAAGTTTCAAGCAGGTTCACACCAGTCTGAAGCTACCCTCTCTGATGACACTCAACCATAGGGAATGCACTAGGAGGGTATAAGCCCACTACTTATCCCGGCCTGGAAGCCCTTGAAAAGCTGCGATCAGTGGATACGAGTTAGAACAAGACCTGTTCTTGTTAGATCAGAGCTATAAAGAAAACAAAGAATCTGAGAAACAGATCTCACTTTGTGGAGTGAGAAGTGGAGCCCCCCACTTCTGTTGCACTCTAGAAAAAAGCAGACCAGCAAATCTGTGCATAAAAAATGGTCCCAGTACTACACTAATTAAAGAGGTTGTAACATGTGACAAAAGGATTGGTGGCGAATGATACAGAAAAAAATAATTGGGCTTGGTCTTCAAATCATGTTATCTGTATAGGGATTTAACAGTAATTCTGTTCTTTAAAAAGTTGCTAGACTGACATATGTAGAGATGCTGTTATCTGACACCCACCGAGTCAACACAGCATAATCAGAAGCAAATCCCACCCTACTTAATCCACCCTGCTCTCCTGCCACAGCCTGACCCAGCAGAAGCGAGAGATGTGAAAAGCAGACAGACAACTCTGCTTCCCACTCAGCCAGCCCTTGACCTCCCCAAGATGCCTCCTGGGCAGCCAGTGGCTACAGAAGGCCATCTGAAAATGTGAACACTTGTCCCTGAGTCCATATACTGACAAAAAAACCCCAGCATCCCACCTGTCCTCATTGTGTGAAAGGAAGATGTAAAAAGAGACACCCAAAACGAAGGCCAAATAGCAAATCCTACGCTTGCAAGGAAAACCACAGTGGAGCTGCAGCCATTAGAATTGCACAGGCGAAGGCAAACACTTCATTAGGAGGGATGAACTCCCAGCATGGGTCACAGTCAGAAGTAGATGAGGTGAAATCAGATTCTGGGGCCTGGATCCTTTCAGCTTTGTGATTGCCAAAAAAAAAAGCCACAGCATGTGACTATTTCAAGTCACAGGGATGCTGGCGCTATCAGAAGTGCCACTGCTTGTGAGCCTACCCCCAGTGGCCTGCTATGAATAGTGAACAAAGCCATCATGGAATGATCTCATTTGTTATATATGTTTAAATGTATCTCTCTATTATTTAGAGGAGAAGAATAATATTTTGTTGAGCAATGTGTCTGTTCAGAATCAATTCAACACAGGGAGAAACAAATTATTCCAAATTGCTCCTGTGATTGGAGTAGGATGCTTCAGAGAAGCT
>VZSZ01004945.1:121785-181611 GCA_013398815.1 Ibidorhyncha struthersii
CCCCCCCCCAAAAGAAAACAACCCAACAACCTAGCATTAGCATTTCCTAGGAAAAAATATATAGCAATGAATTCTTTTATGCTGCTCAGCATGATTTTCTGTAGTACAGCCCCTGGATCAGGCCATATGGACTGTTATGCTATGTCTTAACAATACAACTGGAGGCTAAAATATAATCTCCTCTGTGGTCTACTTAAAAACCTTTTCAAGTTTTCCCTGTACATTTTACTCGGTTTTCTTTTTCTTTTTTTTTTTTTTGTTTTTGTGTTGCTTTTTTTAATTTAATAGATGCTCCCTCCCATTAAAATTTTTGGTAATACACCTATACCATTCCTACTGCATACTGTTTTGCAATGTATAACTACATGCACACAGGAAGTGAACCATCTTCTAGTCTAATCTTATTTATACTATTATAGCTTTACAGCAACATAATAATTTTAAATACCAGAAATCTAAATTCTGAGATAAAATGGAGGCTCAGGCTGCAAGGGAGTATCACTCTTCTTATTATACTTTGAAGTATCAGGATATCAGAAAGATGACTCTATAGACTGGTAACTAGTAGCATTTCCAATTTTCAGAAATTTTAAGTGATATTTAGGCTGGCACAATCACCTCCTAACAGCAGCAGCAGTAACCACAACTTACTATTTATGAGATGACATAACTAAAATGAATGCTGTCTGTCAGCACTCTGTGATAGGCAACTCCCAGCCAGTGCTACAGGATAGGATGCACTGTGCTCTGGGAAATACACTGTAAAGCAGCAGGCTGATTCAAGAGACCACAGCTATATTTCTTCAGAGAAAAACTTGTATGTATTTTATTTTACATGGAGAACGCCCTGAGAGGTTTCTTTTGAAACACTCTGCTCCAGCCACAACAGCTTTTTGGAACAGCCCGCTCCGCTCGTGTCGTACAGGCAGCACTGCACACCGGTGTGCTCTCTTTTCTTACTAAGAAGCACGAAGGAACTTTTGAATCATAGGGCAGTTTAGGTTGGAAGGGACCTTAAAGATCATCTAGTTCCAACCCCCCTGCCATGGGCAGGGGCATCTTCCCTAGAGCAACCTAGACCAGGTTGCTCAGAGCCCTATCCAGCCTGGTCTTGAACACTTACAGGAACGGGGCATCCACAACATCTCCGGGCAGCCTGTTCCAGTGTCTCACCACCCTCAGAGTGAAAAATGTATTCTTGATATCTAATCTAAATCTCCCCTCTTCCAGTTTGAAGTCATTACCCCTCATCCTATCACTACATGCCCTTGTAAAAAGTCCCTCTGCAGCCTTCTTGTGGGTCCCCTTTAGATACTGGAAGGCCGCTATAAGGTCTTCCTGGAGCCTTCTTTTCTCCAGGCTGAACAACCCCAACTCTCTCAGCCTGTCTTCACAGGAGATGTGCTCCAGCCCTCTGATCATCTTTGTGGCCCTTCTTGTGCTGAGGACTCCAGAACTGGATGCAGTACTCCAGGTGGGGTCTCACCAGAGTGGAGTAGAGGGGCAGAATCCCCTCTCTCGCCCTGCTGGCCATACTTCTTTTGATGCAGCCCAGGATATGGCTGTCCTTCTGGGCAGAAAACATGCATTGTCTGGGCCATGTTGCACTTCTCATCAACTAACACCCCCAAGTCATTCTCCTCAGGACTGCTCTCAATCCATTCTCCACCTAGCCTGTATTTGTGCTTGGGATAGCCCCAACCCATGTGCATGACCTTGGACTTGGCCTTGTTGAAATTCATGAGGCTGACACCTCATGAATACACTTGGTCAAGATGATCACACCACTTCTTTTTCTTCCATTTATTTCTAACACATGCTGGAGCAATGTTAGCTCCATGCCTTTTGGCTGCTGCTCTTTTATCTTCTTGAGTTCAAAACAGTTACACGCTGGGTGTACCCAGACAAGCCAGTATTCTTTACTATCACAAAGCTAGAAAATGTCTAAAAATCCCATTTATCTTCATTTAGTACAGATCAATTACTATTTTTCCTACTAATATTCCTACCATTTTTCCCACTGGTTCTAATTGCTCCCTGGCTTCCATAAAGATCTAAAGACTGGCTGAGCTGGGAAAGAAAATACTTCTCCCTTTATTGCTGCAGCTGGATCCACCTCTGAGCAGGCTGCAGGCTTGTGGGCAGGGTAGCAATAAATGAGACACGCACTACCACTCTGTATGCTGTCTCTGCTGCGTATATTCACCTACTGCCCCTGTAGCTGGCAGTGTAGCAGCTTCTGGCAGACCTGGATAACCTAGGACTGGCTAAAGTAAGGCTGCACAACTTTTTGCTCAGTCCATCATTCACCTGATTCCATTTTCTGCAGATGTGTTCAATTCTCTTGTTTGCAATCTACCTTTAGTGCACTGAGAATACTGCATTGGTTTCTCTTCCTTTTTTTTTTTTTTTCTAATTCCAACCTCACTGTGGTAACTCTCCTACTGAAAATGAGTACTTCAGCTGTTCTGTCTGATGCTAAGCAAAGACAGGGCTCCAGACTCCATGCTGAGTTAATTTTTAATCCTTGTTCTAGGAGAAGTTTAACCAGGAAGACAAAACTAGGTAGAGCATATATGTCATCACAGAAGTAGTGGAGGATTTATTAGATCAAGCAATATTGATTTCTGCTAGTGATTTTTTTAATCAGCAAATAAGCTAGGAGATATCCTGAGCACCCAACATTGTTCTTTCCCATTATTTAGAGGATATTCCTTAATCTATAATAAGGGCATTTAATTATGTTTTTTGGAAAAGGGTGACTACTGCCCTGATCCACTGACTTTTACATTTCAAAGTCTAGATTTAGCATCAACATCCTCAAATTGTTTCAACCAGACAAAACTACCAAGCAGCTTTTTTGCAGAGGAAATTCAAATCAGAACAGAAAACTTCACCATTGTTTCATTAAAATACAAATGTTCCCATGTTGTTCTTCAAATGTTTTCCACATAATTCTTTTTCACACAGTCAGAATCCCTCCAGCCTAAGAAGCCTCCTTATGATCATGCTAGACTTCGGCTCAGACACGTTGGCTCACAAGGTTCAGACAGCTGTTGTGTAGGTACCTAAATCTGTGCTAATGACCAGAAGATCCCTGGGAGTTAGTTGAAGGAAAGAGATGTTTTAGAACAGAGCTCATCTGACTTTTACACAAATACTTTAGGAGAGAGAACTCATGCCCTGGAAGTGCTTACTTCTTTCTGGTGACTCTTCAGTCAGACACTGATGTCTGTGTTTGGTCACCTAAATCCTGCCCCTATGGTGCTAGTCAAAAAGCATAGACTGAGGTGCAGGAAAAGGACTCGGAGAATGCTAGAGGGGATCTTAAGACTAAAAGACAATTTCTAGTTTCAAAATGACTGTAGTGGATAAGATGATAATATTTAGCTTCAACGGAAGCTTCAATATTTCCTGAATCTCAACACAGTACTTGCTCCTGTTTTCCAATCCAGAGTAAGTTTAGTGTTTCAAAGCTAAAATTAATTTCCCTGGCACTAACTATTCAGTGACTTACTCCAGAGTATTTTTGGATTAATCACCACCATTTTCACATGATGACAATATTGTGCAATGGAATATCCATAAAGTTGCCAGCTTGCTTCTTCTAACAGTACTTTCTTTGGCTCAGAAAGTCTTAATCGGAGAACTGAATTGTGTGGGGGAAGAAACCTGATTTTAAAGGTCCCATAAGGTCATTCAAGGACTTTATAGATATTTAACTTAAACCTGTTTCAAGACAACCTATAGAGAAAATCAACCTATAACAATCCATTTAAATTTTTTTTCTTTTGATCTCAATAATGACAATTATGACACAAAAATAAATGGTTCAAGTAAGAATTGCACCTCACCTGACTGTATCCCTACCAACTAAAAGTGCAATAAACTTAGGCTCTTGACATGTGTCTCTTCTTACATTTTTGAGTCAATGAACTGGTGCACAGCAAAACTAGGGCTGTGGCTTTTCTGCCCTGAACATGCAACCTGAGCTTTGTTTTCTAGAATCTACACAGTCTGTAGCACATCACCTTATGCTGCTTCAGAGAGAAAAACAAACAAACAAACAAAAACACCAAAACCAAACCACAAACAAACAACAAACAACTTTCTCTTGAGTGACCAGCTTGAGAGCCTGGGAAAAATTTAAGTATGTACATAAGCATTTGAGTGAATCAATGCACTTATCTCTGTTTTTCTCAGAGCTGGAATTCAGCCATCAACTTCAAAGACTAAAAATGGTGCCTGTAGGCAGCTCAGGTAGATGCAAACCATCTTCTTCAGCTTTATTTAAAATCTCCTAAGTAAGGAACAATTCATTCTTCTGTGATATTATAGAAAATTAGTGGAATTATACCAGCAGTGATCTGGTAAGAACCCAAGAAAATTGCAGTGGATTAAGTATTGTTAGTTTGAAAAAAAGCCACTTGATTGACTTCACCTCCAGTATTCCTTACTCCTATAATTTTGAAAGCACAAAAAAACTTCTCCTGGTCACTGACCACAAAACCCTTAGTGCCATATTTCTGGCTAACTTATATTTCCCTCTTTAAAGCAGTGTTTTTTGTAAAAATTCTGTGTGTTTGATTACACCCAAGGTCAGAAGCAAAGTCTAAAAACTGTCAACATACTAATAAAATCCCCATAACTTTGCTTCTCCTTTGCGATCACCGAGGGCTCATCTCCGCATCCAGCCAGCAAGATAATTGAATAACACGGGTGACAGAACACAGCCCTGCCAAGCTCTTGGGATGACCTTGAACTCTTTGGTCAGCTCACCATGTACAAAGCCTCTTAATATAAGTCTCTCAAGAATAAACTCAGAGTAAGCAGATCAATTTCCAGCCATCCTTCTTAGGTATTACATACAAAGATTCAACAATCTGGGTTAAATATTGCAGTAAAATTGGCCCAAAACAATAAGAGTTTCAAGTCAATATTGCTGTTGAGCTTGTAGAATCTAGAGCACATCACCACCTGATGCCTAGACCCATGTTGTACTAAGTTTATATAAACTATTTTAATATGCTACAATAGATGCACACCTCAAGCAGTCTATTTTTCTGTGACCCAGTTCTCAGATTTGCTTTATATTGCTATAACAATGTTATGGGTCTACAGAGTAAACATCATTATATTTTCATCCACTTTACTCTGCCAAAATGGTGACTAATATATATCTATCTATTATATACTCATTTATTAAGCAAGATTACATGCAAGGTAGTTCATCATCCGGAAAGAAATTAGTAGCCAGTTGCTTTCACATTACAGTGCATAGTGATGAGTCTTTAGCTGTGGGTCATGCAAGTTTAAAACTAAGGCAGGCTGAGGCACTTTGCACTATATGGAGCAGGGGTGCTTCTGAGACACCCTCTGAAATGGTGAACTTCAAGAACCAACGGTTCAGTTTCCTTTGGAGGACACAAAGCAAGCAACATAGTCCCAGTGCTTTTTTATTTCTTTTTTTTTTAATGGGAAATTGCGTTATTTCCTACTGACAGACAGCTCAAGGCACACAAGATTTTCTGTTGTCATTTGTTTCTATTTGGGTTCCTCCTAGGACAGGGTGAAAGCAAGGACTGGTAACCATGAGAGCAGAAGCCTTACCCATTTTTCAAACCATAACATTCAGAGTTCAAAAGGCAAGAGGCACTTTTAAGATACCCAGCCATAAACTGTATACTCTTCTTAAAAGTAAAATTTGTAATTAAGGTTGACATTTCTGAGCAGCCTGCTAGCGCTGGCCATCTTGATAACAAAGAAAGAGGACATACATTGTGACACTGACATACAATCCATGGGGAAGAGACAGTGCCTCTCTTGTAGGAAGCAGGCAGAGTAGACGTGTATCTCAGAAGGCCTAAAGGGAACATAACTGAAAGATGTTTAGGAAAAAAAATGGTCATGTAGCCAGAGCAAAGAGAAATATGAGATAAAGCAAGGGGTGTAAGATAAAGCTTTCCCACAAGCTTTTCCCATCATATTGCTCTCGTTCCATTTCTTTCTACATATTGCAGAGCAGCAAATAAATATTTATTTATTTTTTTATATTCTGAAAGTGTGAACTTGAAGAGCAAGTTAACAAAAGGGCACAAACTCTAATATTCAGAGCACAAACTAATATTCAGAGCAAACCTCTGGATGGGAAATAGGAAATAATTTGGCTGTACAAAACCATGTAATAAAGAATTAAGAAGTAAAATGCACCTGATTTTTATGCAGGTCACTTTCTCTGATAGAAGGATGGACCAAAACCAGATCACTTTTTTAAAGAAAAATTAAAACAGGTTTTAAGTAGCATGAATATTATAATTTTGGACATCAATTAGACATATTTCTTGTCTCTCGTATTTTCATTACTCACACTGGGCTGTATGAAAAGAGATCTTGGGTAGTCTGGTCACATAAATAATTTAAAGTTTTATAAAAAACCTCAGCTTCACCAGGAAAAGATCCTAAAACAGTCAAAAGGTATATATCACACAGAATCAAATTTATATGCAGTTAACTTTTTTGAAGGAGGAAGAACAAGTTCAACCTGTTGAGATTCAAAACTGTGTTACCAGAAAGTGCATTAACTTATTCTGCTTGTCTTCTCAATATGTAAAGGCAAATCAGCATCCACAATTCCAGTCGTCTCCGAGAGGTGTTTTAGAACAGATTATAGCACTACACCTTGTTTCAAGCATTCTTCTGCAAACAAGCAAGAGGAGGGCAACACTGCAGTTAACAGGGGTCAGGAGGTTCAAATACAGATAGGCTGAAAAGTAGGAATACCCCTACTCTATGAAATGATTGCAAGAGCATTCTGATGGAGGTTTGTAACATGCTGGGACAGACTCGCATCCATCTATCAATTCTCACCTTGAAATGGGAATAGAATAAAGGTAGGGTAGGATGATGAAAAAATCCTTATGTATTTCAAAAGAAAGAGAATTGTGCTCAGCATTTCTTACCAAGGCCACATAAACTAATTTATGTTAAAGTATAGATAGCAGAATAAAATAGAGAGAAGACACTTTGGAGTATGGAACATTTGCTTGGAAAGAGATGATACAGTAAAGACAAGCACAAGGTTCTTACGTCTTCAATGAGATCTCTGAATTCTTACTCTGATTTAGAAACGATGGATGAGAAGGCAAACCAAAGCAGTGATGAAAAGTGTGGACAAGAGACACCTCATTAAAGACAATCAGATCCCTCCTTAACATCTCTCCCTGAAAAATGGTTGTTGCACCACAGGTTTCTGGAGGCAAATCAAACCCCTTAAGAGAGTTTCAATAGAAGGAAAAGGAAGATCTATTGTGTCATAAGGGGTGACATATAGTATATCCAGGTAAGATAAACAGCAGAAAAAAACCACAAATGTGGAGAAAAGAAAAAAAAAAATCAGCGTTCAAATCTTCATACAAATTCCTGTGACAAGTCATGTACTTCTGAAAAACAAGCAGCTTAAGTCCACCCAGCAGAGACACTCAGGTGCACATTCACCTGCTGTTCCACCTGGCAAGCAGAAACAAAGAGCTGGCTCCCCCCACCAGCCAGGAACACTGCTGGGCAGAAAAGGCAGGAATCACAGAGCTCCAGAGAGCAAATTTGTGCCTTTGTGCATTGCTCATCACCCGTTAATCTGACAGAGATCCTGGTTTAAAACCAATTCTGCTGAGAGCTATCCCCCACAGGTTCACTGACATAAGTAGCAAAGACAACTATAGTTGTAGTGTAGTATAGTTGTTAGATACTGTAATAAATAGCAAAATCAGCAGATACGAATAAACATAGTGATGGAATCAATACAGCTTTTCTAAAGACGAGTGGTGTCACACAGATGTGTCACAGTTGGGTTTTGGAGATCAGTGTGCATGAAGAAATTCCAGTGATTTTATACATCTACAACTTCTGAAGTCTTTAACAAGGTTGCTCACCAAAGATTTTTCAAGAAACAAAATAAAATGTTGAGGCTGGGCGCAACCTGCTATCAGCAGGAGCGTCCAATTCAAGCCCAAAGATAAGTCTGAACTCCTGCACCATGGGAATACCCTGGCTGAAACCCACCTTGGAGGGGCACACAGTGGCCTCTCTCTCCCATCCCCACACCTCTGATTCCATGGGAAGAAAAGCAAGACACACCAGGTGAAGGGAACCACAGAACACTCCAGCCAAGGTCACAGGGAGGTCAGCAGTGGGCTCAGCGCTGTGGGGCAAACCTCAGCAGGAGACACAGCGCTCCTCAGGCTGCAAATAAGGGACAAAGCCCCTACAGAGGCAACTGCAAGTTTTTATTCTGGGCTTCTGAGCAAGGCTGAGCATGATTATACACTCAATTCTCATACTGTCAAAGTATGTGTCATGCTGCTTTATGTCCAACTTGCTTTTCATATTTATTATCATTTCCCTAGAGCACCACATCCCTGAGGTACAAACCCATGTGTGAAGTAATGGTGTATAGAAGAATCAAAACCCAGAAGATGCCTACAGTATGTCACACATTCGCTCTTTCACCCAAAGCAGGACTGCTGTCTCTGTTGTGGATTGCTAATTTCGTTTTAAAATCTCACCCATTGTTACATCTCCTCTTGCCACTGGAAGGCTTATTTCACTGTCTGTTATGTCTTTCAAAAAGTTTTTCTGGCAGATCATCTTCCTGCTCTTTATGATAAATCTTGTTGTACTAATTTCTCTTCCCCAGTGCTGTTTATGCCCTCAGATATTTGCAGAACATTGTCAAGTCACCTTGCAATCACTGTTTGGAGCATCCCTATCTCATTTTCAGCCTTTCCACAGGCAGCAAGTCAGTTCTTCCAGCCCCCTTTATCATTTTTCTTGTTCTTCTTGTCAATTAATTTCTCTGACCTCTCTGTTCACTTTGTTTTATTAATTTTCCAACACACCCTTGTGAGGTAAGTACAGATTAGCAACCTCCTTCGTTCTATATTGTGCAATCAACATGAGACTGATGAGGAATTGATTCACCCAGTGACATGCAAACCACAGGAACGCGGCCTGTGCAATGCAGCTGCTTCAAAGAGAATCTAAATAGTGCGTTACAGTATTCAGCAACCATTTACTCAGGACACCTGTGGTCACATTCAGGTCACTCTTTGTGTTGCTTCAGAGCCTAAGTGACCATCACCAGCATAGAGGGTTAAATTTCCTCCCAAAACACCGCTCTCCAATATGGGTTCAGGGCAAGCGTGCTTCCAGCTGCTCCCCTGGCGTGTGGACATTGACCCAGTACAGGGCACTAAAGTCATTCTCTTAACTGCTTTGTTGTCTTTCCTATGTTCCTTTTGCTAGGCTGGGAGAGGGTGTCACACTTCTTTTGGCCCCACTTCTTTCTGAACAAAGGCATTATTTTTGGCTTAGTGGAAGATAATGGAGATTTCTGTCTGTGTGGGTATGGCATACTCACTGCTGCAGTGATTTGCCATTTCATTCATATGCACTGTGGGTTCCCTCCTAGTCCTGCAAGAAAATAAAATGCATCTGTATCAATAGATACAGATATATCTAGATTTTTGAAAGACTTGGATGTCAGTGGCATATATAAGATTATATTCATCCCAATTTATCAGAGTAGTAGTTACACATGCGTAGTAAGGAACTCTATTATCCTGTCTTCAATTTACTCTTGAGGGGTTCATCTTTCATGAAATCCATATCAGAGCCCCCTTTCTCATTTATTTTAGCAAGAGAGGGGAGAGGTCTCTATCTGATCTGATAATGGAGCTATTTGGCTCAGCCCAGCCATTAATCCATCTGACAGCTTTCCTATGAAAAGGCAGAATTTCCATCCTCCACTCCAATTTATTTCATCATCTGCACTTTCCTTCTCCCATCCCTGGTCAGTGGTAATAATGAGAACTGTCTAGAAAAATATATAAATATGGCACATGTATATAAATAGAGGTAAAGCAGGTAGCACGGGTGTGACAAGAAGGGAATTCTGCCTTACAACAATTTTTACCTCAAATATTTACTTGCCTTATGAAAACTTAAATCAGTCACCATCATTTTGAAAATATCCCAACGCAAAATTGCATTTTTCTCAATAAATAAGCTCTTTGTTTTGTTGGGGGTGGGGAGGATGGAGGGGGTGGTGTTTGCTTGTTTTTCTGTTTTTATTTTAGTTACATCAGTCCCTATCACAACAGTTCTCTGATCTTAATGAAAAATACTATATTGTAATTCTGAGGAGAGATTTACTCATTGTGCTGATACTCAAGGTATCATACAGCAGATCTGGAAAAGAGACAAGTATGCAATATGGATGTTGAGCTCTCCTGTCTGACCTGCTGCTCTGCAATTATCCTTAGCTGCCAGTGTTTGACAAGGCTTAGGGTTAGACAAGCAGAAATCTCTGTGGAGAAGGCGTTTTCTTTTTCTTTCTTTTTTTTAGTAAGAAAACCTGCTATGTAAGGCAGCTGGCAAAGTCATTTGTGTTCTACCCAATACTGATAATTTTAATAAAGTATTTTTATTTTAAAATGCCAAACTTGTTAAGCTTTTAGCCAAAAATGCATTTCTAAATAGAAATAATGTTTTGAAAAGAATTCTGAATTCTGTTTCTTTTCAAAACTTTTGATGTGGAAGATAATGTCTTTCAGGTTCAGAATAACATCTCATTTCCAAAGTTAGTATAATTCTACCAGTAAAAATATCTCAATATCTTAGAATATATTCATGACATTTAGCAGACATTACTATGGGTCAGCTATAAGATATCCCAAGCCAAGTGCAGGTAACACTCAGTTAAATGCTCAGGTACTCTCCCTGACTCTGCAGCCTGGTTCCTCATTTGCTATCTGATGTTTTTTAAAAGTGGCAGTTCAGAAAGTTTTCAAATGAGGTCAGGAGAGAAGAGAAAAAAAAAAAGGATTTTTCCCATAATGACGTGCTAAGCAAAGGACAAGACAGAGTTTGTACTTTTCCTACGTATATATCTACATGTTAGCGCCAAAAGCACTTAAAAGTAATTTCCATGTATGTCCGGCCCAAACCACGACACACTTGTATTTCTGTCAAGCTACTTCAGCTTCTTAATTGAAAATGGAAAATGTGTCATCCATGCTGGGAGTCTTCTCTAGTTTTTTGAGAATCCTCTATTTTCTTGCTAGTTTTTTCATCCTCCTGTAACTCCAGATGCTAAGACCACACTGTGCAGTAGATGGGTAAATTGCTTGAAGGAAATTCTACCATTACTCATGCTCACTGCAGCCACCAGAATGATATTCCTGCATCACTGTGAGTCAGGATAGCAGGAGAGGCCTTGAAACCAATCTAATACCTGGAAACTGCATGAAATAGTACAAAGACATTGGACCAAGTTCTCTCTTAGAAGGGCACAGCAGTTCCAGCTGCACCCGAACAAGGTCTGCCACTGTGCTTGGGGCAGAATCCTGCTGGGGTATGCACACCATGTCAACAAGTGTTCCTTGTTGCTATTGAAGTTTTTGGTCTTGGCAAGATGTGATTTAATATGTCCAGGTTTAAACCTCTTCTTTAAAACCTAGCTAAAAGGGTTAAAACACTCATTTGAGTTATGGAATTCATACAAATTAGAAGAGCCAAAGTGGAAAGTGTCTGAAACTCCCTGCACTCCCCAGGGGATCTGCTAAAAGGATACTGACTTCCTCATTAGTAAGTTCCATTTTCAAAGCAGAATCACTTTAAAGAAGGGCATAAACCAACGATACTTTGAGAGACCTCAGTGGCCATGTCTGAATGTTAAATCAAACCACTTTCTGTCTACCTCCTGCCAAATCATCATTGCAGGCACTAGTACGTTCCCATCTCTGATGTCAATGCCATTCCCTAGAGGAGAAGGGGCTCATGGTATAAGCTCAGAAATAGGAATGCAACTGTAAACTGCAAAGCTTCCCAAATAGCCTGAATAGTCTGTTACTGCTGACTTTGGTTTACTCATTTTACATTTTCCAAGCCTTTTTCTGTGCTAAGATTTGAGACATCCTTTTCTGTTTCATGCCAGTTCCGTAACAAAAAAGGTACCATGGATTATTTTCCTCGTTTTTTTAATGATTTTCAGCAACAAAGTCTGCTCACCACCGCTCTCTCAGCTGTCTGAACTGACAGTCTCTTAAGTCCTGCTGAGACTGAGCTGCCCTGAAAGTCTACCGCACAATTTAGACTGCTTCCTAAGCAGAACTTGAAATCTTTACAGATCTTGAAATGAGGATGGTCTTGTGCTTTATAAAAGAGGTTATGTATCAGTTTATCGGCAATTTCAGAAAGGAAAATATTTAAGAAGATGAAAAGTAAATATATATTTTCGATGATGTTTCCTAGGTCCAGCAAACACTCACAACAAATTCTGGTCCCTTTCAGGTTCGTCTGTCCACGTCTATCTTCTATATAATGTTTCCTCAGTACCCCTTATTTGGGGAAAGCAAGAATAATTGATGATGTGCAAAAAGAGGGACATTCGTTTGTTTATTTCTACAAACATAAAGCTTAAGTGCATTCCAGTCTGAAGGCAGCTCACAGAAACCTTTGGTGGTGTAAAAATAGAACTAAAAGGATTTACGTGACCTGGATAAATTTTAAACTACTTTAGACATTTCCGTGAAGAAAATTATCTTACTTCCATAGAGCAGTGTTGAAAGAGGGAGGTAACAAAAAACAATTAAATTAAGTGTTCCAAGGAGTTTTCAGGATGAATTCTTAACTAGCTCTGAGATTTCCTACTTGTAACCCAATCCACTAACTGCTTAAGCTTCTTTGGGTAAACATGTTTACTTTCATGTAAAATCTGTTTAAATCAAATGATGAAAATTTGCCTTAATTCTTTCACAGTATGAAATGCTTCTTGCAGTACCTGAATGTTTATCCTCAGTTTTGGCAGTATGTGCTCTGTAAAAGCTGAGCCTTGTGCACCCTGCTCAGCAAAATAGGTCTCCACTATGCGGCCAGTAGCACCCCTGGACCAGGCAACACAATGAAATGGAGATTTCTGAAAAAGCTTCAATCCAGCAATGTCTGATGCAGTCAGAAAGGTGCTCATTGTGTTCTTTATTTTGATATGAAGCTTAAATTATTGATCACTGCTCCTGTATTGAAACCTGAAATCAAATACAGTGTCTGCCTGACCACTTAAATCTTCCACTCAACCTGCCATCTCCAAATAACTTGTTTGGTTTTTTTTAATCTTTTTAGAGCTTCAGTTTATGATATCACTTTCCATTTGATTTGGGGAGGGAAAAAGGTCAATGCTTCTCAGTGTTCAAGCTATTCCTGATCAGGTCTTTTACATCAGGCTAATCCTTAACATATGGACAGAGACCCCTCCCTCTGAAAACCCAGAATTACTCAAAATTCTTGGCATGATAATGCGAAGGAGCTTATATTGCTTCTGATTATTTACATACATGACATATCTGCTTTCCTGGGTACTCCATTAAAACTGCATTCTTCCCAACCTTTTAAAAGGTAAATGAGCAAAAGAAACCATGGTAAATGTGACCTGTGGCATAAATGGTTTTATAAAATGCGCTGCATGCAGTGAAAGCTTTATCCCATTTTTGGTTCTAGGCCTCAGAACCAAACGGCTACCCTGATCTCTCTCAAGTTGTAAGCCATTGCGTCATAACATTAAGAGAGAAACTGGTGCATTTAAGTCTTAAAATGTTAACTTTCTGATTGCATGGTTGACAGAGCAGCTCATTGTTGTTTCCTTATGTTCAGAGCAGCCAATCTGGAAGTGGTGTCATCCACTGGGACCCGCTGCTCAACCTGCCCTCTCCAATGCCAAAACCCAACACTCCTTGAGAGAAGCAGCACCCATAGTTCAATCTGAATATTCTCAAACATGTTAGGCAAAACTAAACCAAACAAAAGCACAAGCTTTGCCCACCTAGAGTTTCAGACTGGTTCTGGTAGTACATGGTGCCATAATGCTAAAAGTAAACAGCTACATAAGTAGCAAGCAATTCCTCCCTTGCCTGACTTAGAACAAAACCAGGTCCTGAATTAACAACGCATGGTAGTCCTGCCAGGCCCTACACCCATCCAGGTATTTGTGATTGATCTGGTTCAAATAATCAGGAAAAAACAGATGATATCCATTTCTTCCATGTCTGATAGGAAGGACATTAGCAGGGCAGCATGGGACTTGCTTCTGCAACCATTAATCAGGTGTGAGCCCCTGTTCTGCAATATACAGACAGGACAGACCAGACTTGTGCCGTCCTTCAGAACCTGACTTGCAGGAACCAACAAATTTCTGTTCAGAGAGCAAAACAAACAAGAAAATTGAAAACAAAGCAAGAAGGAAGGCTTAAATGAGCTATCTACTGGGTAGAGATGAGATATGCAAAGGGCAGGGAAGTCTAACAGTCAGGCAGCCACAAAACTGAAGCAGGAATAACTGCTCTGCTTGCGTCAATCTAAGTGACTACTTTTGCAGGTTTGAAGTGAAAGCCATCATGCCATAGTAGGCATTTTAACTACCAGCAGCATTAACTGTTCTTTTCATGCTCCCCTAACTACTCCACAGACTTGAGGGAATAAAAAAAAAAAATCCCCAAACAGCAAAACCCTAACTTCATAAATTCCAAAGTTCTTTGCAAGACAAATAGTTTAAAAGCGTCTCAGGTCTTCAGAAACAGAAGTCCATATGTAAATGGAAGAGTTACACATTTAACGTCTGTTAATGTTTATTAGTTACTTATAAAAAGCTTCTCCCAATTGACATAGTTACTGCTTTCTTTCAGGATTTTGTTCATCAGGCATCTATACCCTGCAACAAATACACTTGCTTACTCCTATACACTTTGCTCAAATTAAAGATAGTGCTGTCTCTCATATAAACAGATTGTATGACATGCAGATACGGTAACTAAAAGTCTATAACAGGTTTTATCTTTAATCACTGAAGTATATCCCTAGTTTACAGAACAGAAACTAACAAAGTAGATTGGTTAAGTGATTGGGTGAAGGTCGCATACGAGAGGGTGCAGGCACAAAAACTGGACTGTCACGCCATGATACCCCACCATGTTGCACCTCCACTAAGGCTAGAACAACTGTGAGCTTTTGAAGCACACGGCCCCCTCCAATTTTCTTTTAACTCAGTGGCCTGGAGCCTGCAGCACTGAACTCATATCCAACATAAATGCTGCAGCAACTAATGATAAAGCTGCCTGCAATTCCTGTAAAATATATAACCTAAAAGCAGGAATTTATTTTTTTTCAGTTTGAAAGTTCTTTTTGTTCCTTGTAAATAATTTCCTTCAAAAATCACAACTACCTCAAGGGGGCTTTCTAGTAGTTATCACATTTTTGAGCTGCTGTATTACTCATCCTTCCTTTTTGCCTCCCCCTTCACAGCATCTCCCCCTTCCATATCACGCATCATCAAATTTACAGAATGGAAACCATTTAAGGCATCAAAATTATTGCTGAAGGTGAACAGGAGATGAAAGTCAAGTACCATGCTCTGCCTGCCTTTTGGGATTCCTCATGTACTGTGTTCTGTATTTCAGTCATCAAGATGTCATCTGAAAAAGTTACACAGCCTGAAGAATAGAAGAAGCAACAGAGAGGGGAGAAGAGGCTGAACCCTCTTGCTATTGCTCGAGTTTGCCTATTAAAAATATTGGAAAAGATTCCCAAGTCTGACATCAATCACAGCCATCTAGACAGTGTCTAACACATGAATAATGCGTTGATGTCAGCTCTAAAAAGACCAAACTTGCTGGCCTCCGAAGGCCATTTTACAGCTCGTGTATATATCTGACATTAGGGAAAGAGAGATTGCATCATCTCAAATATATGACACTCTCTATGTATGCAGCTGCTTTCTGGATTGACTTCCATGATAAACGTGTCACTTCTGGATAAAATTGATGTGAGCCAGCATTGTCATTTCTCTAATTCATTCTTCCCAGTCACTTTGCTCTCCTATTTCCAACCTGCTTTGTAGACTGTGGTTCGGCATACCTATCGATTTCCTTAGGGCATAAAGCTGAAAATATTTTTAAAGAGCCTGACTGAACTGGGTCCACAATACCTTAGTATTTTGGATTTTTCCATTTCAATAAAATGAATTAAAGTTAAGGAAAGAAAGACTGAGACACATAAACTTTAGAGACAAAAGCCTGCTTTCAAAATGTCTGAATTGATCAAATAAAACACCTTTAAGAATAGTAAGTCCTCGTGTTAACGTGCAGTTTGATATTACTTGGTTATATTAGTATTGGGTTTGTTCTTGTCTTTAAATATAAACATAATCCAGTCTGTGCATACAGATTTGCTTTCGGACAGTTGGGAGTTGTTAAGTGTTTCTAACAACAGTGCTCTAACATAGCCCTCGTAACTCACAATCATACTTAGATCTTTACAGCACAAAGGCATATTTTTGCAGGGTTGTAGATAATTTGAGTGGTAAGTATAACCCATTCTGGGCTACGAACATGTTGGAATATCTCCTTCATTTCTTTCATACTGCCCGTCTCTGTGGCACCCCATACTGGCTGCAGCAGTGCTGTGGGGAGGGAGCAGGGACAGACTGCAGAGCTCTGCAACTCCCCACAGGCTGAGGACAAGAGCAGAGTAGCAGCTCTGCCCACAGGGGCGTCTTGTCAAGTCAAATCAGTTCAGGACTCTGGAGCAATACCTCCACCAGTTATATAAAGCACCGGCCACAACACCAGCGACGTCCTGGCCAACACTACAGAACAAGTGCTATATTCAGGGAGCTGACCACAAGTCCATTTCCTCAAATACTCTCGGGCAGAAGAGAGGCAGTGCATCCTTCTGACTGCTCTCTAGCTTTCCCCAACCCATTGCCTGATGAAACCCTCCTCTTTGCCCCATGCTAAGAACAGGGAAAGCAGAAAGCACTGGGTGTAAATTGCCAGTGTGATACAAATGATATCCCTTTCTCTCATTCTTTTCTTCTCTTTTTGCCCTCCCTGTGCATGCCCCAGAGTGCAAGTCCTGCTTTCATTCCAAGACATTTACATCTGCCAAACCTGTCGCGTTTTGCATCCATTCATGGCGGGTGCAAAAGCTAAAGCAGGTGCTACGGAGGCTTGTTTGATTAGTGCAACCTGTTGATACTGTTTCTTGATATTTCACAAAAGAAAGAGTGTGAGAGAATGAAAGAGAAAAAGAGGGAACAGTGGCAGCCTTCGATGAGATAAATGGGTTGAAAGTGCCTTGCTCTGCTGTGATGGCTCCCATCAGACACACTCAGCAAGGTAAAACAGGCTTTTTTCAAACAGATGGTCTCAAAGTCTTTACAGCATTACGGCTCGCAGTAACAGCATATCTCACTGCCACATGCTGGGGAGGTAACCGTGCCGTGAAGGAGACACACTCAATTTACCTGCCTGCCTTAATAGCATCCGAATGTCTGGTCTGTCAAGGTGTTAAGGTACATCTATGTAGAAGGCAGCTGCTAAAGAGACGTAGCTGGGATTATGAAGACAAAATAAAAACCTTTTGCTAAAACAATGAATTTACATTTCTCAGGACAGAGGATCTTAAATCCATTTTGAACAACTATATAATCTCTGTGACAAGGTTTGTGCTGCTGACAACGTGGCTTCAGGACAGCGTACCCACCAGATCCAGCCACCTTCTTCCTCCTGGAGGTACTTTGGAGGCAGCCAGCACATCATAGAAACTCTTTCAGGCAAGCTGCAGAAGTCTTGTTACATCCAAATTTCTGCAAATGCCATATTAGTTGTGGGCTTCTGGCATACTGAGCCAGGCTGGCAGGAACTTTTGGGTACATATATTACATTCACTGGAGAGAAGCCTTTAGTCAGCATAGGAGACTCATTTCCAGTTGTCTAGAAAGACAGTAAATCTGGATTTGCAAGTTGCAGTAGGTCTGCCTCTCAAAAGATGGCATAAATACAGCCTGGGTTTCTGTCCCCTGTCTGTAGAACAGGGATAATAAATTACAACACTATCTTTGCCTTTCTGTCTCTCTCACCTACTAAAACTGCAAGTGCTTTAGGAAGATAAAGAACCATCTCATCAAAACAGGTGTTTGTTGCAAATGGCCAGCTGGACTCCAGGCCCTTCAGATTCTTTCCCCTACAAGCAGAAAAGAGCATGTCAGTTGGGTACATCTTGAGACAGCAGAGTGGGCAGGAGAGAGTGAATGCCTTCACTCAATTAAAATTTGATATATTTTCTTAAAGGCTACAGAAAGCCTTTAGAAATGCAATTTCTCATTCAAAATGTTTCAGCCTCTCCCTGAAGAGACCAGCACCTATAACCAGGTAACTATGAAAATCTTTCTGTCCGCACAAGGATCACTCTGCATGCTAGAGCTCACTGGAGCCCTTTCCCAAGCGTGTTACAAAGTTGTTATGAAAAGCTCTTCCTTCTGTCACAGACCCATCTCTTCCTGCAGGCTGGAAAGTCAAGGACAAGTTTTCCACCATGATGTGACAAGCAGAAATGTTGAGGCTGGTAAGTGCAATAGCTGCCAAACCAGATATGCTCCTCCAGCCTCTGCTGTGCAGGTGAAGGGAAGCAGGACGGGTCAGGAGCCATTACAGAGGCGCTAGAGCCGGCAGCCAGCTGGCCAGAATGGGACTAGCCTGTGCTGGTTAGGAGTCATGCGGGGCAGGAGAAAGGCCAAGCCTGGACATAGCCCAAGCAGTTTCCAGAAAGGGTGTTGCCAGCCAGGTCTCGAGCCTCCTTACCAAGGACAGCAGATTTGCTATAATACCGATATTCCTTCAAGCAGAACTGGAGTCTGTAGGACAGCCTCACTCTGCACATTACCCCGTGAGTCCAGGTGGCAGCAGACTCGCAGCCAACAACCCTCAAGGTAATTTAGCTTTAAAATGCAGCTGAGCCTTGATAACAAGTCACAATCTGAACTGCTGGGTGAAGGGTTATCTCTTGGGAGGTGGGGCTTGCTACCATGCACTGCACAGGCCATGGGACTACAAGCATGATCTGACAGCAGACCCAAGGAAACTGTGATTCCATAAAAGGTTCATTAGGAACTTCAGCCCAGCATCCCTCTTTTCGCCAGGCATCTCACAGCTGTGATCTCCCACAGCATCTTGATTTTCAGCACCTTGACTCTTCAAGTTTCGAAGCCTGAAGCCTTGCAGGCTTGGACACTAATTAAACTGTTTGTTGCTCTAAAACAGACAAATGCCTTCTTGTGACAAGAGAGACTCATCACAAGGTGCTAGAAACCCACGGCGTCCTTTGACTTCAGATGAACTGAGGATGCTGAGCACATCTGAAAATGAGGTGGCTAACTCATTTCCCGCTGTTATCTCTGAGCAAGCCCAGGCCTCCACAGGTAGCGTATCAACTCTCCTGCACCACTGACTCTCTGATACACTCAGCAGGCTTCAATATCCAAAAGTTTATTTTGTTTAAAGAAGAGGCTCTGCCACTGTACCACTGCATCAGAAATGAGCCTTTCAAATCATGTTAACCCTGGGCCATGAGGCTAGAAAAAACATTTTTCTCTGAAATTTCCCTGAATTGGCATTCTCTTTTCCAACTGCTGTCCCCTATTTGAGTGGGGTTGGCAGATTTATACATTCAATATGTATTCACTTAAACTACTTTTACCTAATGATAAAGGAAAATGTTAATTCATAAATAACCTTGGGCGGTTGCAGGCCATACAACAAACGTATACATTACTTATTTCTGCGTTCAGCAAGCTGAAAAATGACAGAGTGCCCCAGCAGTGCAACCAGGCAAAGCATAAACCATTCAGCTGAGCAAGATGAAGAGTCCATGCTGCGCTCCCCTCACAGGCTAAGCTGGCAGGTCCTAGTTATATTCCTGTTGCAGATTAAGCTGGCTGTGTGAGCTGCCAGCGCCTGAGTCAGCAAACCAGAAGGTGACAGAAACAGCCTTCAACCATACCTGTGTGCACGCGGTTGCCACAGTGAACCCGGCAGGTTGTGGCCCCTGGTTGAGCCACTGGTGGATGTTGCCTCCCACCCACCCCTTGGATGGATAGGTCAGATGTTTCCTCTGCTTTTCTGCTGCAGGAGACCAAGAATCTCATTTTCCATGGGGCAAGAGATCCAGACACTTTAATAGCTTGATTTTTGCCAGGCTTACCCTCCCTTGCGAAGGTAAATCCCAGAGGTGCCAGGCTGGGTTGCCTCCAAGTTTTGCAGTCAGGGATTTTCACGAAAAAAGCTGACAATGCAAATGGCTCCAGCAGTTTTTTCATAACCCTAGTGACCTTTTTATATTGAGCAGATTGCAGCTTTTATTTCTTTGTACCGTTTGGTTATCATATTTTTTTATTGCTGAGTGGCTTACTACAGTGGCTTACAGTAGTGACGCCACTACCAGGGGAGAGCAGGCATAAGAAATTCCCTCATATAGATCTGCTAACACACTTCCTTGCTGAGGCACAACATCTCAGCCATTCACATTAAGCACTCCACTCTCACACTGCAGTATCTCCTTTTAGTCCATTACTGAACAAGTAGAGCACCTCTCCCAATAGTGACGCTTCAGTTATGCTTCAGTCAACACAGACTGATACATCTGCTGACCAAAACACAGTCATGCTCTTCTGTTTCTTCTTCGTGAGTCCATTCCCATTACAAACCCAGCCTGGCATAGCTGAGAATCTGAGAGAGCAAAGATAGCAAGAATCCTTTCTCCAATTCAAACTAACTCCTTAAAAGAGACCAGCCTGGTAATTATTAGAGTTCGTAACCTCCTTCTTAATTACCTACACATAAACAAATCTCTGCAAAACACATGAAGACTATGAATAAACTGCCTCATGTTCTCCTGCAAAGTTTGTCTAATTAATATTATTTTAAAATGTGAATACACTTGAATAATAAAGAGAAAAATCCTTTGCATTTTTTATTTCCTCAATATGGTACATGTGCAAACCTCCACTAATCACAGATTCCCTTCAGCACCAATGCAACCCATTATTTCTGAACTTTTAGTACTTTCATCCTGTGAGCTCTGGAGCAATGTGACTAAGGAGACAATCAGCTTAAAGGCATTTGGGTGCTAATGAACTACAGCGGTGATGTTCAGTAGGTTGAGAACGATAGTACGTTTAACTCTTGTCCTGGTTTGAGGTAAACTCTACACTTACTTACTCTGCGGTGAATACCAGAGCTGGGAAACCACAGGGAAGAAAATAGGAACACAGGACACAGTGTATGCTAATCTCTGGCATCAATGGTTTGCATCTCTCTCTTCTAGGCAAAAGAAAAGAACGCCTAGACCCAGGGTCTGCATCCTAAATCAAAGAGTAAAGGTCTTGCTTTGGTATTCCTCCGAGATCAGTGTCCCATCAGTACATCCAGTTTCTATACAGTAGTGCTAAACATATATTCGCATGCACCCTAATCTCAGGATTACCCTGCTAGGTAGATGAATAAACAAATAAAAGCGAATAGCATGCCCACTGGGTGTGTGGTGGCCAGAAACCTCCTCAGGCTGACAGAATTGCTAAAAGGGACTACGCAGCTGGTGAAATGCAGCTGTTTCCGCAAGGAGAGCCAGCAGTCCTGCAGGCTCCTATATAGGCATGCTACCCCAGCAGCCACAGAATGAGCCTCTGGAAAAGCATACCGTGAAGTAAATGTGTAAAGCAAGATGCGTGTACAAAATAGTCAAGTAATGAATAGTTCTTTATACCAAGCTTACTGTAAAAGTCAGACTCCCCAGCTGCAGGAACAACATTCAGCTGTGAAAATTTTACTGCAACTCTTCCAAGACACATACCTTGTAAGGTCACAGAAGGGCAGTGGGTACCTCAAATTCAAGTGGAAGGAAAATATTTAACAAAATAATGACAAAGTCCTACTCATGATTTCAGCTTGGATTTGGAGACATGTTGTCTTTTACCACTATTCATATATTTTTTCTGACAGATTCTGTCAGCAGTGAAATGATCTGTGCTGGTGCCAGCATTCAGCTTCTGGGATGGCCCAACACCCTGAGAAGATTAAGAGTTACAAGTACCATGTGTGGAAAGTTGTTATGCTTTCTGACTGACACCTCACAAAACAGGAAAAAGGACAAAAGGCAGAGCCACGTGACCCGATCAAGCTGTAAGCTTTGAAATTTATCTTCTCATTCACCTTTTCTGTCTGAGCATGCCGACTTGAAACTGCTGTAAGCAACACCGTAAGCAAGCAAAATGTTGTTTGCAATTCATCTCTGACAAACACAAACATTGTATTATACCAGTGGAATCAAACATTAATTTCACATTCAAATACCTCTTAAACCAGCCACCTTGTAATGTGCTTTGATGAGTTATTAACACTTTTGAGACGACCAATCTTCTTTTAATAGCATTGATTTAACAGTAATAGCTTTTTAAAATATTGTCTCTTGCCAAGCTAACATGCAGAGAATTTGCTTAAGCTGCAGAAAGCCAGGCAGGCAACATGAACTGCACTGCTGCTGGTACAGGATTCACATAGTTTGGTGTCTCTCTGATGTCTGCGTTTACTAATTGATAAAGACTTGAGACCACACCATAGTACTTGTCTCTCTCCAGTTCACCTAGCAGCTAATAAATGTTTCCAGGACTCCATCCTTTCATTACCAAGTCAATTGAGGGGAAAATAGGTTTGCTCCTTGGGTCAAAATATCTCCAGAGAATTTGAGGTGCTCTTTGCACCTCCTTAAAGATTACATCTTTGCTGCATTTTTAAAACAGACCTGTAAATGCCTCTCACAGAGGAGCTTCCTAAGCTCTTCATTTACCTAAAGATAACAATATGAGCTACGCAAAACATTTCTGACAGAAAAAAGGAGGAAACCAGAGCTAGTAACCTGTGAGCTTCCAAGATGGTTGAAAGCCAGGGCCTTTCTCACAAAATATAGTTTAAGGCTTTCCACCCTTCCCTGAGCAGCCCGACACTACCGCAATTCTCCTCTACCTCTGCAGCTCTCTCAATGGGTTTTTATGGCCACAGACTAACCCTGATCTCTGGGGAAAGCAACCAGCCTGTATCACTTCACTGAACTGTTTTACAGCGTGGTCCTACAAACTATATTATCCGCTCTGCGGAACAGGTCATGGACTGAAAGAGGAGCTGGAGGTTTTTATCCTGCCCTCACAGCTGAGGAATATCACATGCAACAGTGCACTGAAATGAGCAAAGGAAAAAAAAATTACTTGGGAGCTATTCAACAGTTTTCCAAGAGGCTAAAATCTCCACAGAATTAAATATTCAGTAAGGACATTGAATAAGGTCATGTACGATACAACAGCCATCTATATCTACAAGTGTGACAGAGCAACTGTGAGAAACTTGGGAGGTGAGCACATTCCCTGTCCTCACTAACAGACGCTGCAGAATAGATTTGTTTTCAGCTAATTTTATGGGGAAAATACCCTTCTAAAATTCAGTGGAGAATCATTACTTTTATGTAAGCTTGTAAGCGTGGTAAAGAATTCTAGAAGGTGATTTACAAGCAAATAGAAAGGATTATCATTCTCTATGACTAATGTTGTTTGTTGCTTTTTCTTCCAGAATCCCCCACTGTTTTTTATTTGTTTGTTTCTCTTTAAACAAGTAGGATTTTCCACAACCATAGACACAGCAACATTTCCAGGTAATTTTGCAGCTGTTGCAGACACCTGATTATAGTAACCTTAATGATTTGGGCTTTAGCCCTCTTGTCTTTGTTTATGCTCTTACACATTACCAACACAGAGATAGAGTCGGGCACCTTCCTTTCAGGATCACAGCACACTTCCTACCTGGTGAATTCATTAAAAACCAAGTAGCTATTTGCTCTGATGAGAAAAAAAGACCCAGAATTTGGAATTTCAGGTCCAGGGACTGCAAAGTTATTACTTTTCAGAAATAAGACCGAGCGCTGTGTTACATCCTCGTTTGTCTTGATTAGCTTTCCTCCGAAGACTTAGTGAGAAATTGTCATAGCTGGATATGTAGCTATAAAAGGAAGCTTACCAAAAAAACCCAAACAAACAAAAAAAAAAAAGACCAGAGTCTATTAAAGAAACTGTAAAGCATCAGTTGATTGCTTTCATTCTGCTTTTTCCTAATTTTCAAAAGATCAAGTTTGGGGATTGCTGCTTTCTTTGTAGATATTTTAACTTCTTAGCAAAGGAAATCACATGGATTTCAGAAAAATGTAAATAAGCAGGGAAAAGTATGCACATCGTAGAGCAAAACTCTTATGTCCCTCTGGACTTCTGAGGGAAGGAAAAACACACAAGAGAGGGACACAAATATCTGAAACAGGGAAGCCAGAGAAAAAGTAGATGAAGTTTGAGTTCACTGATCAAAACAAGTACACAAGGTTGAAAAGGAAGAAAAAAAGACTCAGGGGAAACACTGAGGGCCCTGGGAAGTGGAAAGATGGAGCATGTAACTAGGATTATGTGATTTATGACAGGCACCAGGAAGTAAATCAATGGGAAACTACAAAAATGAGAGTGCTGCTGTTGAATCAGATTTCTGGAGAGTGACTGAGAGGAGATTTCCTCTTGGCACGGAGGAAGGAAATTGCCAGGATCTTAACAAACCATTTTGGATATACAGAGAACAAATTTTCCCTATTAAAATAACCCCCTTGGGGCCTGTTGAAACTTCTGCTTTAAAACCTATTAAAGTTTGAAAACTCTGATCTTTTTTTAAAAGTCCTTCTCTCCTTGCTTCTCCTATCTGTAGGCAGAGAGAGGAAAGGTTCCTTAAAAAAGGAGCAGGCAGGCAGAAATAAAGAGATTTTCCCATAGGATATTATAGCATTCACACATTCCCATGAATAACTTTTTCTTGCTTGTTCCTCCCTTCTAAAGGTAGCAGTGGAAAGAGATTTCACTGGAGATTACATATTAAACTCGGTGTAGAGTTTGAGAAAGCCTTTAATGTTCCTGCAAGCTGGGATTTCAAACAATGATCTCACAGTCAAGAGAAGCACAAGCAAGAGCTGGACTGTTTTCCTCCAGCTCTCTGAATCTATCTGTTCTGACCGTCTTTGCCTCAGGCTGCTCTTCTTGGGTCAGATCCAAAGCCTGATCCAAATTGAAAGGTCCCCTAAACCTAATTAGGCTTTGGATGAAACTCCAGGCACTTCAGGCTTGCTTCCTGACACCACCTTCTCCCCCTGTCACTGCAGTCAGAGAAGCTTTGATGCAATTGCTGTGCAATTAATGCTAGACTAGTTTTGTGATATACACTGATGGGAAATAAAATGAAGTACTCAGCTCCTTTTCACTAGGGAATTCAGCCAGGACAACTTGCTTTCTAATGCATCTATGCCAAGGCCTGAGAAAAGCTGTGGATCAGAGTCAAGCATAAATTATTTCCATTGTTTGTTTTGCTACCTCAGAGGAATAAGAAATCACCAAGAAATAGCACTCTATCAAGCAGCCTATCTGCAACAGCCAGTACTGCACTTTAACAAGCCCTGCTCCCAGGAGCTCTCACTCTCAACAGCTGCTGGCACAAAAATATTGACATCAACTCACAAAAAGGTCCCTAAAACTTCTACAACAGAGATGAAATACTAAGTAGGCACGCAGAGAGAATTAGTCTTTCATTTTCAGCACACAGTGAGCAGAAAGGAGCATATTAGCAAGGCAGTTTGAGGATGCTCATGTTTCCTTTGCCCTTGGAAATAAAAAGCCTTTTTTATAGTTAAGTGCCAACCAGCAACCAGCTGATCCATTCTTCTGTAGAGCTGGGAAGCTACCAGCGTCCACAGAATTTAATTCACTTCCCAACTAAAAATGCTAAATACACCAACTAGCCTGTTACCTGCTGGTACAGTCAGGCAGAGGTAGCCCAACTGCCATGAACATCAACTTATTTTGCTACTCTTGTGCTGATGCTTTGCAAAGCTTCCATAGGTGGAGGGCAGTTGTGCATTCCCAGCTAGGTTTTCTAAGTCTCCCACTAAACTTTCTGTCCCAAACATTGTAATACCATGGATTGTTGGTTTCCAAGTTGCTATACTAGATCACTCTCTTCTTCCCAGGCTTTATACTTAAGGCTTACAACACAGTACGGAATTACAGGAGAGGCAGAAAAATAAGTCTTATCTTTAAGTTGAAATAAAACAGCAGAATAGCATATACGTGTGCTACTTTCCTACATGGAAGTGACTCTAAAGCTATTTAAGTCCTAAAATCTAGGAAGAGAAAAGTTGTTCAACCAGGCAGCCAGCCCTGCAGCCTTCAGAGACCACAGAACCAGAAGGCACGGCTGCAATATTTTAATCTGGAAAGCTTTCTGGCGGAGAAGAGATTTTTCCCTAGTTAACCTTCACAGAGAGAGTCAAACTACACCCCCTAAAAAAAACCCAAACCCGGGCCTGAGGCCTCCCATTGTTATTAGTCACATCCATCTCACACTGCTTTTTCTATTCCCCTTCTCTAATAAAGCGGTACAATGCCTTCTGGCTTGCCAGAGACCTCATGGCTTTAGGGAAATCTATACTTTTCCTGACAAAAAACACCTTTGTTCTGAGCAAAGATCCCCTCTCACGCAGCAAAGCTACAAGACCCTGCTTTCCCCAGTGACCCGACCCGCTGCCCAGCTACTGTAACGCTTTAGTTAGCGCCCAGTTACACTAGAAGGTGGTAATCACATCCTCAGGTAAGAAGGGTGAAGGCCCTTGGCAGAGCCCTTGGACGTGCCATTTGCTGTACTCCTTTCCCCCCCTCAAAAAAATATCTTTTTGCATGTTTTGGGTTTTGCACCACTCAGCACTATATCTGGCAAACAGAAGGTCTTGTTTGCACAAGCAAGTAATTAGCAGAGGCTGGGTCATTATGTAAGTATTCTTGGCAGGTTGTTTTTCACTGAGTATATGTTTCACTCCTAAGTTAACTAGGCATCTGGCAGCAATTATGCGCAAAGCCAGGCAACCCATTTAGTGTATACAGGCTAACGAAAGAAAAGTAGCTAAAATGCTTTCAAGGGTGTGTAAGAGGCAAATCTCCATGAGGAGAGAGAATTGAACTGACAGGATGAAAGGTGTTAATTGTAGGAATAACCACAATAGATTTTTGATAACAGCCATAGTAACTTATTTTTACATACTTTCTCTCTAGTTTTACATCTTTTTTTTTATATCCAAGTCTTGCATCCTCATTTGTCCTTCCCATCCAGCAGTTGCACTTTCCATCCGCAGGCGCCCCCCGGCTCCGCGCTCATAGACAAGGGGGCACTGGAGCATGTCAACAAAGGGAGCAGCCCCCACGCAGGTGAGTGCATTGGTAGAGCTCCTGTCATTTCCCTCTGGAGATTTTGAGTTGAGTCCCAAGCAAAAGGGAGAGCTGCCACTCAGCTAAGGTGCGTGCTCTTTGGTGCCACGGGCAAGAGAAGCTCCCTGGTAAGGCAGGCAAGGTGACTGAAGTAGCAGCGATAGTTGCAGTCCATGAAATAAGGGCATCTACGCAGTCATAAAGGGAGACGGCCCAACTCTGCTAAACATAATGCTTCACCTTGCTAAAGGGCTCTCCGTTACTTTTCGTAAGTTACACCATTTCCCCCTAACACTTTTCTCTCAATAAGGAGGGAGAGGAGTTGAAAACCACGGAGATGGGGCTTTCCCTGCATTTCCAAGTCATATAAAACAGAGTTTTACAGTACAGTGAAGGACACCTCAGAAGAAGCCAAGGGCTCCCACTGAAGTCAAAGAGCAACAGCAAGGTGAGGCTGGGAATTCCCAGGGCCAAATATAGAGGCAGAGAGGAGCAGATTTACCAATACCAGTAATCTACGTGTGTACCTTCACCGGCAGCAAATGGAAAGTTGGCTCTCTAGGACGTTATTCGGAATACAAGTACTTGTTGGTACCTCTAGACTATATACTAAGCTGATACTTGACTTCAAATTTTCTGTTTAATATAGTTTGGACAGTGTCCAGACATTTGTGCAGGAAACGAAAACATACGCCATTGCTCAGGTCCTGTTACTTGTGTATCTGCACATTATACCCTACCTAGTCCTGCAGCATCCATTCCCCCATGAGTGATGGCTACTAAAATGAGGGAAGAAACAAAAGTATCTGTCAGAGGCATGCGGGCAGCTTTTGTGCAGCTCCAGTTGCCAGGGAGATGGGCGTTCATCCTCCGTCCAAATCAAACAGCTGTCTCATTTGCAACCTGACCTGCAGGCAACAAGCATGCTGTGGCCGTTGGTGAAAAAATGGGCAAAAAGAGGAAAAAATAATTATAGACACCAATAAAAATGCAAAACTAAGTCAACCCCCCACCTTGTTGCTGAAATAAAATATTTGAGCTAGCAAGATACTTCTAACGTAAGCTAATGAAGGACACGATTCCTTTTCATGGGTGTTGAAAAAGTGCAGTTACCATAATTCCCATTTACATTTGCACATTAAAAAAAAAAAGCCCATCCAAAGACTGCTACAGCTGGTAGGAGATTTCACATCCAGTGGGCTTAAAATTAAGTTAGAGAGTGATGTTGTGCAACAAGCTGCTGAGAGCTGTGCAGGTGACAAGACTGAATTCCTTCCCGGGATTTCCCTTTGACAAAATCAGGCAAGCCAGGGCTCCCGCCACCCCTGCTCTTCATGTGGGAAGTGATTCTTGCTGCCCCTGTTCTCTTAAGATCAAAATTGTAAGGTCTAACCCAAACCAGTGCTGATATTTTTTGCTGATGTTTAGCCTAAGTATTGATGCCCACTGGGAGGAGTCCACCACACCTGGTTTGCATTCATTATTTTAAATAGTGAAATGATAAACTGATTTGAGAAACTGAATAAATTGCTGCACAGGGGAAAGGCAGTTGCTGTCACTTATGTATCAAAATTTAGTTGTTTCTATTCATTTCAGGAGTCACTGTAAGACGGAAATACTGCATTGCAATGCTTACAGATTCTCCTAACAAGTGATTTTAAAGCTAATACTCCTTTTGTTTTCTTTCAGTCACATGTCAATACAATGGTCCTTAAGACTTCTGCATCCTTTGCCTGACAGACATGTAAAGCTTGCCATGATCCAGCCTGAATTTGTTTTCTTCTTTGCCACTAACCAAATTAAAGCTTTTACACCATTTCAGCTGTCACTATCCGTATGCACTGGGCAAGATTTCAAATTAATGTCTTCGTTTCTGAAATTACGGTAACTAAGCATGCCCAAAAACACAGACCAAAAGTTATTCTGAAAATAATGTGGTGCCCTTCTAAGCAATGTTGAGGATGTCTAAGTTAAATAAGGCTTTTCTTATAGCATCCTTAAAACTACATTCAAAATTAGTCAGTTTGATCCCCACCCTCCTGCAGGTAATGTGGTCTGACTGCAGTGAAGGAGTTTGGGAGGGAACCTGCCAAGTTCAGTGAAGCTAACAGAGAATTTTAAAAGACTGAAGAGGACATCTTGTTTCAGCTTTCTCGGGTTCTATTATTTAGACTACTTTATGTGAGCACAAGCAGACAAACTGTACAGGCACACACAATGCATACTGGCAGTATGTGTATGATCAATTTCAGCATTACCAGAAAGAAATATTTTGATGAATTCACTTATGTGTTTGCATACTCAAATCAGAATTTATACTATATATATAAAACGTCATTTTTCCTATTTTCCAGCAAATGTTCTTAAACAAGATTTCACATTCTTTATTTCTCCAGTTTCTCCTTTCAAACATATTCTTCAGATTTCCCTCATCATACCTCACGCTGAAACAAGAGTGATGTTTTCTGTGCTACCCTACAATAAACAACTTGTCTGCATTTAACAGAGACAAGTAACAGTTTAAAAAAATAAACAAGACAAGCAAAGCCAAAACAGATTTTAATTTCAAGCTCCTTAGGGTCTTGTTATATAAAGAACAGCCTGAAGGGAAATATCTTACAGATGATAGGAAAGTATCTTGACAGGTTCCTTTAAACTGAGATACTGTCTTAAATCTATCGCTAACCTTATATTTAGCAATCTGAATTTTAAGGGTCAAAAGCCAGGCAATTTACTAGCAAGTATTACACCTTGCTATGCTTGTTTGCACTCCTGATCTGTATTCTTAATAGATTTAAATGCAAAAAAAAAAAAAATTACAGATGTACTAAAGAAGCTAAAGGTATTTTTTTTTTTTTTGTGGAAACATTTCTTTCCTTCACAAGGTCACTGCTTCACTGGACTGAAACAACAAAGTGGATTATTAATACTATGTAATCCCAAAGAGGCTAAAGATCTCTTGACCCATGAAACTCACTGGTTTGTGAATCTGCAATTAGGAAGCATCTGATGACAGCAGAAATAGAGGTGTAAGAGAGAGGAAAGGAGGCTGTCAAAATTATGAAACAAAGTATGCCTTTTCTGAGCACTACAGATGCTGTTGTTATTAGCAGGACAAGTTTCAACTCCTTTTAGCAAAAGAAAATAGTCCTGGTTCCTTTGTGGTGAAGTAGTCTTCGCTACTTACAAACACAGAAAAAACCTGTCCCTTTCGCATCCCTGCGCTCTTAAGGGTAGGATAATGGGTAATGAACCTGACCCTACATGTGCAGGAACAAATTCTCACCTAGCAGTACCTGCTGTGGCAGGCTACAGACAGTGTCTTGGATGATTTGCTCCTGAACCAGGCATAATATTATTGCTATGACGTTACTGGTCCTCTGATGACCAATTAGGGTCGCATTGCCAGTTAGTAAAATTACCTCATGCTTTCTAGTACCAGAGGCCCTTTTTGGTTCTCTGCATTTGGCCTTAGCTAGAAATTTACTATCTGGAATGATATTTTCTGTGTCTAACATCTGTCTTGGCCTGATTTGCTGCTTTAATTTGCTATTGTTGTTGCTTTTAATATTAGCCAAATACTTCAGCTATTTCTGAAAAAAGGGCTAAGCTGTATCCATGTGGATATATTTTGCTTTCAAAAACACCCGCTGTCTCTTCAAGAGACTTTTTCCCTCCTGCACTGAACAGGGGAAAGGTTGGTGATCTCCCCAAATC
The DNA here is from genome assembly GCA_013398815.1 of Ibidorhyncha struthersii. NCBI lineage: Eukaryota > Metazoa > Chordata > Aves > Charadriiformes > Charadriidae > Ibidorhyncha > Ibidorhyncha struthersii. The sequence goes on from VZSZ01004945.1 coordinate 152,708, forward strand.
TTTGTTATTAATCAAGCAAAGTGCTGTTTATAACAGCATAAGCCATTAGTAGAATTATAAAATGGTTTGGGTTGGAAAAGACCTTAAAGATCATCTAGTTCCAACCCCCCTGCCATGGGCAGGGACACCTCCCACCAGACCAGGTTGCTCAGAGCCCCATCCAGCCTGGCCTTGAACACCTCCAGGGATGGGGCAGCCACAGCTGCTCTGGGCAACCTGGGCCAGTGCCTCACCACCCTCACAGTAAAGAATTTCTTCCTAATATCTAATCTAAATCTAGTAATAGTAATATTTTTAATATCTTTGGAGTAGGCTGCAGGACTCCTCACTCTTCTGCTTTACTTTTTCTGGTCTATGCAACTCTTCACTTTGAAATATAGATAAGCACAGCTCAGCTACTTTCCTTTCTTATTAACATCTCCTCTCCAACTAGCTACGTTTAACAGTCTTTGCAGATTTTTCAGAGACTTGGCTGATATCAGTTCTCCAGCTGATGATGAGTAGGAGCAAAAACCCTGAGCCTGATGATTTATGTGTTGGTTTGATGAGAGAGAGACTCTCCAGTCTGTAGAAGCCTTTTCACCCAGTTCATTGCTCTCCTAACCCATCCAAACATACCACCTATTAGCAGAGGTTTCATCAACAATATTTTAACCTAGTCATGCATTTGGGCTCAAGTCTGTACAATAATTGGGTACAATGACTTCAGAACAAATCCCCTTTGTATACAAAGAAACATAACTTGAATTTATTGGACATAAACCTTGTTTTCAGCAAATTTCTGTTCTGTTCCTGGACATTTTGAAAACAGTAACCATTTCTTTGTGCAAAAAGGAAATATCATTTACAATCAGTTGCTGTAGCTTGCTGTTGACTTCCAGGATAAACTTCAACCTAAACACTGTATTCCTCAGCACCAAGGGGATATCAAGGTGAGAAATAAAGTACTTCTACACCTGGTATACCCTGAGACATTTTGGGGCTTTCCCTTGGGTCATAGGCCAATTCTTATTAAAGCACTGCCAGGAAACCAGATAATATTGTACATGAGACAGGTTAGTACGATTTTAATTCAACTGTCAGCAGTGCCTTCCAAAATCCCAATGCTACAAACAACACTGAAGCCTGAAGTTTGCCAGTTTTGTCTCCCAGCTCAGGTACAGCATAGATTATGTCTAGAATATCTGTTAGAAGTAAGCAGGAGCCTGAACTATTATAGAGGTCAAACTGACTGGGTATCAGCCCAGCACCAGGCATGATTTGTGGCATGTCATTGGGAGGTGAAGATGAAACCTCACATTTACACTTCAGTATTGACATGCCTGTAGTGTTGGTGGGCCATGCCTAGGAGACTAGTTTTGTAAGCCTGCCTAGGTAGTCAGTGGAAAGAAATGGGTCCAACAGAAAACCCATTTAAAAGCAGAGAGCTAAACTGATCACCTTCTGGAAGAGCCTTTTTTTTTTTTTTTTTTTTTAAATTGACTAGCTAAGAAGCATGCCAAGACCAGATTCCCAGTGTCAGTTCCCAGGTTAGGTGCTGGAAGTGAATGGGGGAAAAAAGCATGCATATGCACCCATAGCCCAAACCGTGTAAATCCCAGCTTCCCGAGCATGTCATCAAGGCTTCTTTTATCTTGCTATCCATTATTTAAATATTTGCATTCTGTGAAATGCAAACATTTTTCAGCCTTTCTCAGTGAAACCCAGTCCAGTCTTTACTGGTGGTGAGGGACTAATTTCAGAGTGAATAACTTTGCACCTCACACTCACAAATAAAACCCAAGATTGGTATCACACTGCATGAAATGTATCTGTCTGCATTACTGTCTTTAGACTCTGTTTCTTTCAGGCATAATACAATAATACAAATGCATACGCATACCTGAAAATCTTATGCTTTTATAATTTGTATTTACCCTGGAAAGCCAGGTAGGTAAGTCATTGCCACCCTAAAAGAACTACTGCAAAACAAAATATGGAAAAACAAAATCTGGAAAGGTATCAGTACAGGATGATGACATGCTTACATCTATCTCAAAGTCTCCCCCAAAATCACGTTCCAATTGTTTCTCACATATACAGTTTTGCACCCCTGTGAACAAGAAGAAAGAAGAGTAAAAGCCTGTGGACCTGGAGGAGTAGGAATCAGCCATGTTGTAACTTTGAATTACAGCTGGATTTACACAAACTGTGAGGCCCCTGTGTCTCTTACCTCCTTAAAACTTACTTGCAGTGTCTAGCACAAAGCAGCCTGACTACAAGCTGTAGATTCAAATAACAACATTTCATGTGTAGTGATCACTACACTACATGATGTGGCGCTATAAAAAGTCTTGTAGCATTTTTGATTGTCTGCTAGCTGGACAATGGAGAATTGAGTTTCTGGGCAAGATGGAGACCTTGTTTAATGCCTGCCAGCACATTTGACTAAATGGCAGCAGCAGTTGTTCTCTACAGTTGTCCCTCTCTGCTGAATAGAACAGGGGCCACTGCACATTTGGTCCTGGTGCATTAACAAAACTCCAAACACACAGCCATTTATGTTCACCTGTTGGACTGTAAACTATAGTGTGTTAAGACCAGATACACATCCCATTCAGCTGTGCTTTCTGCAGTGGCAGTAACACCCAGCAGAGCAGACAGCTCAGAGCAGAAACTGTTTCAGTTGCCTTACAGTCAAATACATGTTGGTATCTGTAGTCTTCAAGAAAGAAGTGTCTTTCTTTTCAGCTAAGGTTAGAAAAGAATACAGAAAAGCCTGGGTAGCAGAAAGTTTCTTTGAAAAGAAGAAAATTTGAAATAAACCAATACTGTATAGTCAGAAACTTCTATAAAGAAACCTCAATAAACAGAAAAAAAACTTTTTCTTAAGTTTATGAGTTCTGTAACTGCAGGTGAAAGAGACAGTAATTGTGTGGAACACATCAGCTAATGACAACTCAAGACTGAAACTAGCAGGCCCCTAGCCTCATCTGAGTCACTTTAAAGCTATTTCACACTCACAAGTCTTTTGACCACCATTTGATAGTCAGCTGTTTCTAGCATGTCGCACCTCTAGGTAGAGTAGACAACATAAAGCAGGGAGAGTGCTTTTAAGACAGAGAATTATAGATATTGAAAATTTCCCATTTACAACTGGCAAGATGTCACTATGCAGAAAGCAAGTAAAGCATTTTTTTTTTTTGCCAGTGTAGAGGAGGCAAAGGACAACATCTCCTCTAGTGATGTTGCAAATTACTATTTGATGAAGTTGTCAGATTGCACCAAGTAACCATTCTCTGCAAAGGCATGTTCTGAGGATTTCATCAGTCGCCTGTCACTCAGCAGGACAGCATGTTCCCATGTGTTTAGGCTTCTGTACAAATCACTGGCTTATCTCAAAATGAATGCTCAGCTTAGTAGATTTAGGAGACAGAGCAAGCAAGAGTATATCATCCATGGTATTCCACCCATCTCTACCACACATGATGGGGAATGTGCCAAGTCTTTTATTTGCTGTGGATCAGAACTATTTCTTCCTAAACCGATAGCATTCTTAGCAGGTGCTATGCTTCAAAAAGTAAGGTGGAGAGGTATAGCATGAGGGGAAGCAATTTCTCTTTTGTTTACCACCAAATGCACACAGTGCATGCTTTTGCTGGATGAACTGTTCCTCAATGAACTGCTCTCCTACTATGCTTAATGGCCTATAGGTTTTTGACTTTGTTTTTACTTTTACTTTTCTTTTTTAGACCTTAATTTGAGGAACTCTTCTTACATAGGTACATATCTAGGCTCTTTGACTGGAGCTCTTTGCTACTCCAGCACTCCTGTCTGCTGGGGCAGTGAAAAATAGATGAACCCTGGTAGCAGCCTTAGGCCTGCCCCAGCAATAACCTACGTTAGGAAAAGGCTATCTGTTTTTCCAGGAGATTCATACTTGCATGTGACCAACATACTGGCCACTGTTCCTGTGACTTTGTTGTGTTACATGTGATTTATTTTAGGCAGCAGTCCAAGTGAGTTTACATCTTTAAGACAGTCAGATGCAGTGAGACATCAGATGAAAAAGTAAATATAGATTCCTGGTTACAAAACTAAACCCTCCTGTTCAAAGAAGTCATGGAGTTCTATAAATAAGAAAAAAAAATAGGTACAACTTCATTGAAAACCTGTTCTTCTGTAAACACTCTGTTTTCAGACCCTTTGCTACTGTTCCTTGTCCTTTGACCTTGTGACCAGAACAGGTCAAAATCCTGAAATGCCTGTTACTATGAGGTGGTGGGGAGCTGCTGGCTCATGCAGTGAGTTCAGTTGACAAAACTATGAATCACATACATGTTTTTTTTGCCTCCAAGGACATTTTCACACTTCTGTCACAACCTTACTCCCATCTAAATCTCCTTGGAATTTTCATCACCCTGTCTAATTTTTTGTCAGACATCAAAAAGGATCATTTACACTACCCTCCAGACATATTTGCGGTTTCTGTAGAGTCTAACTAGAATAAACATCACTCACACCATCTCAGTGAAGACCTCAAAATCCTTCCGACAGCAGCTTTTACAGATACACCTTCATCTCCGAGAGAAAGGCAAGGTGACATTCTGGCTCTCCTGCTACATGCCTAAGTAACTTCTTTGAGACTGCAAAGCCACTTACATACTTAATACATTGAAAAATAGCACTTGCCTTTCACAAGCAACGAAGCATACTCATAGTCCTACAGTGAATCAGCACCAGCAATGGATTCAGTATTCAGGAGCTTCTGCTCTCCACCTTTGCTCCCTTTGTGTCCCATCCGTCTTTGTGAACATTCCTGGTATTGCTTGCAAAGGACATTTTCCCAAAAAGATAAAGCAAAATGATGCTGTCACAGTAGCTGTGACAGTACACTAAGCTCTGCTGGCTAGAGACACAAATCAGTGTTTATTAAATAGAAAAAAGGACACAACTTGGAAGAGAGAAAAGCTGTCTGTAAGCATCTTGTAACTCACAGCAAAGTGCTAATAAAAGCACTGTAAACATGATTTGATTGTGCTTTCCAAATAGCTCATTATGGTGTCTTAGCTGTGACAAATTTCATATGAATGTGAATTTAAGTATTACAATCTATTTAGCATCTGAAGAACCCTTCTTGTAAACTCTATCTTTTAGGAAAGGGCATACAGTATGGAAAAAATATTTGGGGATGGTTAAGTTACTTGTACTGATGCTTTCACCTCAACGATGCTATGTCTAAGTCTTAGCCTCACTCTATAACTAAAATATCCTTGCTTCCTTAAACAAATTTGAATTCTTGCGCAGACTGTGCAAACGGCAGCCACCTGTGTGGAGGACGAATACCCTGACTATGTATAATGCTATTACATTACAATTCCTGCATGGTGGACTGTAAATTAGCGGGCTGAGAAACTGAACTGCTGTTTCTACCCTTTCGCATACTCAGCTGCCTGTTACTTACTAGGATAAGAAATTCTTAATAGAATGGCTTGATCTGACTTTCTTTAGCTGTATTGTGTAGCAAAAGGGGTTTAAGTCAGATCCACACTAACAGGTTGGAGTGGTTCCCACAAAAAAACCCAGCAAAACTTGCTATGTTGAGCAGAAAAGGATGTATTTGTATACAGTTAATGTTTTATATATATAGGCTTTTCTTCCTTCTCCCTTCAAGATCAATGATGGTGACCATTGTTCAGAGTCTCCATAAATCCTATCAATAACACAACAAATTACAGTCATTTAAAAAGAAATCGTGGAGTACAGAGAAGTGCTTCTGCTCTTGTTTGATTTATCCCATATCAGCTCAGCCTGAATTTCTCTTCCAGAAACAAATTGTGGTGTCTTCTAAATTACTTGACATACAGCGGTACAAATTCTCCTCGCTTATTTCATATTGATTAGTATTTGCCTGAAATATTTCTTCTTGAGCTTACTTTTTCAGTAACAGTTTTCTCTGTGTCTCTGGAACACCCCTGTGCACAGCAGGGGTCTGCCAGTTACCGATATGAACAACTCATAGTTACAACAATCCCTGTTCAGAAACTGTAAAAGTATGTGTTCTTAAAGCCAGGTCATCTTAAAACTGGCTACAATGATAATAGGCTCTGAAGTGATATGCAAGTTCGAAGAAGGTAACTAATGTGTGAAATTTTGTCGTCTATTTTTTTTTTTCTCACCTGTGAGGAGTTGGTTTTAAGGGGATTTGGAAGCTTTGAATAATTGGAAAAAATTGTGAGCAAATTGTTTTTGTGACACTGTACCAGAGGTGCATGCCAAGAAAAATGGCTTTTTATCTTACCACCTCCTCCTCAGTCCCCATTTTAATTACTACAGTTTGGCACCTGATCCTGCAGAGAACCATACAAAAGCCACACAGCCCAGCTCTTTCCAGACGGAGATAAAAGAGAGGGAGGGAGGAATTAATTAAATCCATTTAAAATCTTTTCAGCGAGTTTCCCTCTAAAGTCCCTGTTCTGGTTTCTGCCTAGCTAGTACAATGACATATGGTCATAAATAACAAACAGCTCCCTGCCTCCTCCTGTTGTCTCTCTTTTTCCACCCTCTGCAGAATCAAATGAAACAGGGTTATGATTCTGGTATTATAAGCAAGCTATCAGGATCCAGAAAGAACAAGTAGCTGAGCATGTTTTCAATTCACAGCAGCATAGAGCTTTTTAATGGACTGGTTTATTCAGTCTTGTGGGTCACCGCTACCAGGTTCTCATTACTGCTTAAATTTTAGGTACAGAATGGTAACACAGAGTTATTTTTCCCTACCTTTTTTTTTTGTTTTTATGATTGTAATACTCTGGATGTCCTCCGCTCCCAAAAGGAGCGTGTCACTTTTGGGACAGGAATAATATAAGAAATGGCTGCAACAGGTCAGTAGCAGAGGTCTGTACAGGCTTTACAATTAATTTATGTCACTGCCTTTTGCGGTTGAACTGTAGGAAAAAACATGGCTCATTTTCCAACGCTCATTTCCTCCATCTCGGAGGACAGAAAAGAAGCAAACTTGGCTGTCCATGCTATCAGAAAACAAGGGGCAGAAAGAGGGCAACATCAGAAACCACTAGTGGCTGGCCAAGAGGGTTCCCTTTAGAGTGAAGCAAAGCCTGTTCAAGGAAACCAGGTCTAGCATTGTTGGAGTATTTGCATTTTATCCTCAAGAGGTCCTAAGGTTGCCAGAGAACAAGGCATCTCAGGAAAACCCAAAGCAAATCCTGACTGAACCACCTTTTCCCTTGATGCTTGCCTAAGAAAACAGCTATGATTTCTGCAAAAAGGCCAGCTTTTTACCCAGCATAAGAGTTTTGTTCCTCATTTTGGGCTGGGGTGCTTTATAGATAAGTTTTCAAAAGTTCATAAAATTATTAAGAAAACTTACTTTTCATATACAGAAATATACAGGGAATATACACAGCATGAGATCGTGAACCTGGATATCTTTCAAAACCTCCAGGAACAGGGTCAGGCTGATATAAAGATGGAAGGTTGTTCTCTTTATGACCTATAACATTTGATAGTGGTTATATCTCATTTTCTCAAAGTCATTGGGTTGTTTGTAGTCTGGGTTTGATTAACTTATTTGTACAAGAATCAAGTTTCTGTAGAATTTCATTTCTTCACTGCCTTCACTCCACTTCAGCCTGGACTTTTCAGAGTTGTTTTCTGCCACTCATTTTTAACCCTTCAGTATACCACATCAAAACCCTGGGCAAAACACCAGAAATAAACTGTGGTTGCAGAGAGCACTTGCAGCACTTTGTCACAAATACAACCACCTTATTCTTATAGTTAAAAATCCTGCTGAAGTTTTCCCGTCTTGCTCATAACCCATCGACCACAGGCCTTTTCGCCATACATTGAACAGGTCTGACTCAACTGACCTCCCCTTCTCTCAGTACAAAGAAACTAATAGTAAAGCAAATGCCTGATATCTTTGGATCTGTTAACATTTAGCACTGTAAACTCAAGCAGGACCCTTGAGAGGCCATGGTGGGGAACCCAAACTTCTGTACTAAATTATTAATTCTTTAACTAATGTCTTCTAACACAGCAAAGAAGAAAGGTTCAAGTGTAGCAGGCCAGCACCCTCCTTGGTGACTAATTACACAGTTTTCCAACCTAAACAGAAGTGATCCTGAGAAAAATGATAGATTACATCAGCAATTCAACACTGGACTACGCATGAGAAATGCTTCAGGATGCAATCCGCCATGTCAGAACAGGGATAAACAACACATCAGCTTCCAAGATGCCCGTTTTCCATTTGGACAGATTACTACCTCACCTCTCCATCTCCGTGTCCCACACTACCTGTGTCAGTGAGCCACACGCACCACACAGCCTGCCCACCCCAGGGGACAGAACGCACACCACAGCGTAAAGGCCAAGAGATCAGTTAGATCTTCCTGCATTTTTGGATTGCTTACTGCCAGTTTGCTGATTTTTCACATGCAGACTAGAGTATAGAGTACAGACTACTGCAAGAGGATTTTTCTCCAGAAATAATAAAATAGGAGAATTCATGATTTAACTTTCTTGTGGTGTTTCTTTTTGCGAGTTTAACCCCAGATGCTCAGGAGAAGCTGTAATCCCATCAAAAATAAGTTAAGTCTTTTCCTGTCTAGCTCCTTTGCTAATGATACCAGGAAGCTTCCTGAGGGAAACTGTAAATGAATCATTTTTCAGCTTGTCAAACTTCCGTTCCTTTTATTAAAAATAGTGCTGTATGCAATTACTTTAGCTGAAAACAGACTAGCTGCATTTGCCTGGGAACCCAAGAACAGAAGCTGCCCGAGCACTGACCAGAGCTATAAATGTTACAACTGTTGTGCAGAATTGTCTGTAGGAATAACTGTACAGCACTCACAGAATACACTGAGCCACAGATGCTCTCTGGTCTCTCTGTTAGAACCCATCAAAATTCAGACCTTCAGTTCCCAGAAAATTCTAACATTTCAAAGTGTGCTTGGGTTTCAAAATCAAACGAAAAAACACAAACTGTTATATACAATTTCCAAATTATTTCGTTTGCCCGTGTTAAGCTGTCTAGCTTTAATAATGTGAAAACACTGCACCAGAAATTCAGCTTTTATGTTATATTACAACATAAGAGAAGAATCCCCTCATTTTTCAGTTAGGATCATGGAAATATTTTGCTTCAAAACAGTTCCTTCTGAAGGGCCAGGAGTGGAGAGCAGGACAGAGGAAGCCTCAGTCCTGGGTCAACCACAAGGCTTTCAGCACCTGCCTTCACCACCTGAGCTAGGAGGCTGCTCTTCGCGTGGTCCTAAAGCCAACGGGAGAGAGAGACTGATTCCTCCAGGAGCAATGCAGAACACTTAGCAAGACTCCTACTGTGAATCGTGGTATTGATGCATTGGAAAACCTATAACATCTGACTAATCACTTCTTAAAGAGCCTTTTAATCATTTATTAAGTCCTTCATAAAAAATGTGCTAGTGAAATTCCCACTGTAAACAAGTGTTTCATAAGAATTAATCAGTTCTCGGCTATCAATCACTCTGAATATAAGCAGCATTGAGGTACTATGAAAGGTTTGTAAGGCTCCAAGAGCAGCAGAGCTAAGTCTCAGGTTCATCATTAACAACAGGAGAACTCATTACTTCCCAAATAAAAAGAGCATAAAGGAGTGCATGCCTTCCTCTAGGGTACCAGGTTCTCATTCAGTGTGGAGGAACTCCAAGAAAGCACTTTAAATTTACTTTGAAAAATTAGGATGGAAGATCTACCGTACTGCTAACCTAGAGGTATCTGCAAGAGAAGATAAATTGTCCAACCTACCCTTTTATCTAGCTACACAACTTTTCAATAGTTGCAGTTTTGGGATGAATGAACCCCAAAGCAGCAAAATACATGTTAATACTTTATATTTTGCTAAGTCAGTCCAGAGTAACAAAAGAACACTGAGGTGTTCCAAGACACTGAAGAAACCATTTGGATTCCACAGAAGTAACCCACAGTGCTTATTAAGAAGAGAATAAAAAAAAACATCTGAGCATTTTGGATAAAGATACAAGGGTTTCTTTAATCCCTCAAAACTTTCAATCTATTGTGTTCCCAGGGTTCCTGCATTCTTTAACAGCCCAGCCAGAAAGAAGTTCTTCAATTTGTCAGAGATCTTCATTGGTCAAATATCCACAACAAAACTAATAATATAGTGGATACATAAATCCTGATTGTACTGGAGAAGGCTTTTTAAATTTATTTTGTGTTTGTGTGTGATAATAGGCATCTCTAGGTTGCTAGAAAGTACCTTTATAAATTGAACTGCATATTCAAGTTAACCATATTATGTGGAAGGAGGCTGTATGTGTGGCACGAGGAGGATGGTAGAAAGAAATAAGCACGAAAGTGGAATCTGTTTTATTATTTCATTAGAGGACTTTCAAAGTGGAAAAAAAAAATCAATACATACAGTAAACCCTGGATCCTGGAAGAACATGTTTTATTACTGACAAAATTGTGCTTACATTAAGACCCTCAGCAGACTTTGAAAGAGTACATTAACTCTGTGCCAGTCTGGCTAAAGCCCACAGCCAAATTTTAAGCCTCTGATGCAGAATAAGGAGGCTCTAATAAGCCAATACTACTCCTCAAGCTCCCTGCACATGGTTGAAAAACTTCTTGCTGCTGCACTTGGCAGAAACAGCCTCTAAAGGAAAGTAGAAGAGAAAGAAACTGAGGAGTAATATGAAAGAGCTACTTCGAAATAACCATATGGTTTCCCAGAACGTGTGATTTGTTTGCAGCACGAGTACCGTAAACATGCATGGATGGTATCACTTTCTAGATAATGTGAAAGTATGCAACAGGGCAAAGTTCCTGGGCTCTACTGTGATGGGGTCACATGGAACCAAATGCTTAAAGTTCACGCCAGGTGGTGAATCCAGGCAAAAGGGGAAGAGAAAGGTCCAGAAAGCCACTGCTTCCTCAGATGAACGAGAGGCAGACAGTAGGCTGAATTAGTTTTACATCTTGCCCCTAACACTCCCAACCAGTTAAACTAACAAGCAGCAAGGAAAAGACACAATCAAAGCAGAATGTCACCTTGAAGCACAGGTAATCCTTTTAAAGTTATTCCTACCAGCCTCAGCTAAATATTGCTCCAAAAACTGCTAGGTAAAATGACAGGGTCCATTCATCACTAGACTCTGCAGTAATGGCAACATCAGAGCTGTATCACCGTACAAACACACCAAGATTTTCTACCAAGCTTAGGAAAGACCAGGAAACCAAAGGCAATTTGGAATCCTCCTTGCTTTATGGACCAGAGCAAATATTTCTTTTTAAGAAACCTTCCTCGTTCCCTCTTGTGTTGAATCGAATCTGTTGCCCATCTTCTTTAGGGTTATTTGAGCATTCTGGCTATACATATAAAGAGGGAAGAAATTTCCTTTTGTGAGACCAAAGAAATTAAAGAGTCTTGCAAGTGGGCACACTTCTTTTGGCTTCAGTGGAGCTTCACCAGCTTTTATCAGCAAAACATTTGGTCCTCTCTTTTGACTGTCACTATGGAGAGCATATATTGAGCACACAACCAACACAAGAGAACATACTAATAAGTTTTAAATTAGCAATTATATTAACTTTCTCTTAATTAACAAGTTTTAATTACATTCCCAGTTCTAGGAAAGCTGCAGATTTCAGGCTGTAATTATTCTGTCTAGTAAAATGTAGATGCATGCAATATAGTAAAGTGCCTTCTGGATTGATCACTGATACGTGGCCGGGGAAAGCTGTCTCTTTTGAAGTTAAAATTGGATTTCACATGTGAAAGATTTATTGTTGGAATGCACAGGATAAAAGTCAGAAAGAGCATAAATCTATTTGGAAGGGGGGTGAGGGTGTGTTGATTGTTTGCCTCTAGTCAGGTGCTCCTCTGTGTCAGGAACTTCCCGGAGTCAATTGTTTTATTAACTGCATTTGGTAGTTTGACCAATATATGTATCTATACCCTCAGATATATGGCCAATTACAATTCCTACTAAGCTTTGATCGGGAGTTTTCTAACAGGCATTGGTAGTGAAAGCTATGTGCATCTTATCCAAAAAGCATTCCCACCAATATCATGACGTTTGATCTTAGTCAACTTTAATGAGAAATAGAAAAATTTGATCTAATGTCCAACACTTGTGGTTTACTTCATGCTGGTTTCTGCGGTTTGAAGATAAAAAAAGCAGTAGTGATCTGAGGACATGCAAATGGTGTGGAATAAGGGGTGGAATGTCCTGGTTTGAGGTAAAACAGAACGAATTTTCCTTCCAGTAATTTTACTTTTCAGTTATGTCGCTTCTAACTAACTACACTCTGAAATTAACAGCATATTTTTCAGACAGTGTCTGCTTCTAGCATGTAAGCTCTGATGATTATAGTTAGTACCAAGGAATAATAAGCTCTTGCTTATACTTATTGTTATAAGTACCCAAGGCCAGCTAACTTTGTTGTGTGCCATGTTGGAGGGTTGGAAGCAGAAAGTGTAAAGAGGTTGCACCAGCGGGGAGAACCAGACAGCAGAGGTGACCCAAAACTGACCGACAGGGTATTCCATCCTGTCTGCACCATGCTCGTAACAAAAGCTGAGGGATCAAACAAGTAAGTCTCTTTCTCCAATGGCTGGCGTCAGAGGACTCTGTCTGTTCATCTGCCTTTGAACCCAAACCGTGCATTCCTGAATCCAGATCTGGAATCCAGCTCCTATTCACCACTGAGTCCACTCTGGCACTTTCCCAGTAGTTGCTGGTGATGTGATTGTCATCCTGGGAGCTTGGTATGTTTTTTTATATCTTGTAATTTCATTATTTTCTTATTATCTTTCTTTTTGTTATTTTATTATTAATATTTCAAAGTATTTCAGTTTCTTTTTCAACCCATACGCTCTCTCTTCCTTGCATTCTCTCTCCTTTCCTCTGAAGGGAGATGCTCTCTCTTCTCTGAAGGACGAGTGGTCAAAGAGAGAATCTGTTGTTCGTCTGGTAACCAGCCCAGTCCAAACCATGACAGAAAGCCATCTTGGGAAGGGACAGCATATTGCTCAAGCTTTTCCCCAGCTAAAGCTTAGAAGGCTGCCTAAAGTACTGAAACTGTTTGCAAGGATCAGTCCAAGTTTTCATGCTTATATAATAGCTTAGACAAATTCGTAGGTTTAGCAATAACTTAAAAAAACAACTGTCTAATGCGTACAGCTAAATGGAGATGCAAACTGCAGCTAAAATGATTTTGCCTATTTGAATACTGACAGAACAGAAAAATGCTAAAGAACTGATGAAGCTGTTAAACATCACACTTGTGAATTCATTTGGACAAACTTCCATTTATTCCAGATGAAAGATTCCATCCTGTGACCTTGAGCTATCTTTAACATACAAGAATTGTAAGCCTAAAGCTTTATGATGGCAAAGACCTAACCTAAGACCTAGATTGGCCCATTATTACCAGTTAGTTGCCGTTAGCATCTGATTTTAATGTAGGACAGTAGTTAGGTTAACACAGCTAAGCACAAGCACAAAATCATTTTGAAGTGGCCCTTTGGCACCAACATTTCAGAGTTGGTTTAGATCCAATTACAATTTTCCTGTGGTTCAAACTGATGACTATGTTAGACATGAAAAACCCTTCGGTGCCTGTACCACAGAGTACAGCCAACATTTCTTTAGCACATTGGTCTTTTCTTTTATTTTTTTTTCCCATCAGTTTCACTACTGAACTTAATGCATATGCTGAAATGACATTGATTCAAAAGTAAAATGAGAAGGAGGTTAAGTAATAAAAGTGTGATGGAAGAGCAAGAACAGCAAACTGCTTCATTGTTAAGTCAGGTATCAAAATGCTGAATCAAACCCTAAACTTCAGGTCCTCAACCGTTTATCACTGCTAGTTGACTGTTCATAGGTATTCTTATTCTAAGAGGAACGGAGAAGCCTGCTGTGATCCTGAATTGTGCCATGCAATTTGTTTGGCCTGGAAAAAAAGAAAGAAGGGTCTGGCCAGAGATAATGCCTGGAAACCTAAAGAGTACAACGACTCATGCACAGCTCAGTTGCCCTGCTACAGGAAGAAGAGAAGCATATTCAAAATTAGGTGCCTAATATGAGGCATCTGTTCCTAATCTGAATGTTTTGCTTTACACTAAAATTAGGTTTGTGAATGATTTAGGTACAGATTGAATACTTTAAAACTAACATATTTGGAAATGTAAGCAATTATTAAATATTAAAAGTAAAACAGATGTCTGGTAAGTCCTTCTCTTCGTTTGCATTGCAAACACATTGTCTACTCCTACAAATACAGGCCTTGCAGATTAAGAATTTAAGAACTACATAGGAGATAGCCGTGTTCTGAGAAGACAGTACAACAAAAACACTTTCTGGGTATAAAAGCATGCCCCAGCACTTCTGGCTTCGGGATCCTTATAAACCAGCCACAGGAGAAAGTTAGGAAGGGTTGAAGAGTCCTCAAATCTCTTTGCCTGCTTGTTGCCCAAAGAACTCACCTTAAGGTTCTTCAGAGATCCGCAGTCTTTAGGGAAAGGTACATGACAAAAGCTACAGAAGTTGAACCTAAACAAAGGAGGCATTTTCTTTGCTAATCCTTCCAGCACACTGCCAGCATAACTGAAGATGTCCGACTTCTGCCATTTGGTGCCAGGTGAGCATTTGGTCTTGAATTTAATTACTATCAGTATTTTAGCACAGCCTAAGCACTGAACTATTATTATCACGGAATCACAGCAACATTTCAGTGTAATACTTCTCTGCAATGATTATAACTAGGTTTCATGTTCAACAGCTACAATATTAAAAAAAAAATAACCAAAGTCTTTATGAATGGTTTCATCCCATCACAGCAAACATCTGAATTCCTCCAATATTTTCTTTAAAGTATTATAGATTATAGGGTCCTTCATTGAAAACACTCAAAAGAATGATGGTTGCATGTAAATTACAGCAATTTCCATGTTTTCCATATTAAAACTCCTTAGATTTCCTAAGAAATGTAGATCTATTGCTATTTTCTTTTGACAGGGGAAATCATCATGTTTGGAAGACATGGGCATGTATTGCTTGAGACAGACCCATCATAGTTCAGCTTAGCTTCATGGACTGACAGATTCCTCTGAGTGATGAGGGTATGAAGAGCCAATTTATAATATGTATTAGTTCTCTCATTGCATCTGTTTATTCTCTGTGTCACTTTCCATTTATGAAATTGCTGCAAGGGTATTTCTACTCTTAAAAAATCATTACCAGTGCCCACAGCCTTGTGGGAGACCCTACTACAAATAGCAACAAAATAAACAAACCATGGTGCATACAGAATGGAAGACAATATATAAGAAAACAGATATGTGCTGTCAGCTGCCAAACGGTTATTAAAAACGAGCATGGGGATAACATCACTTTAAAAATCATGATGCAAAAGAAATCCCTGACAGAATATTTTAACATAAGACAGTGCCTGAAACAATACCAAAAAATTCCAGAAACTTAAATCATCCGGTGCTAGCTTGGCATTGACAGCTGTAACCTGGCTTCAGACAGTACTTTAAAACAAATCCACTTTCAGGTGTGAGAATATGAACTGCAAGCCAGAGGGATGTGTGTTGTTTTTTCCCCTTTCATTGATGTTTAAATAATATTTCATGCAACACACGTTTGTGCACCTGGTGGGACAAAGACAGGTTTACCAAGACCTGCCATACTAGTATTGCTTAGACAAGTACCAGAGTCATGCATTTAAAGGAATCTCACTGCCTAATGTTGCTGTCAAAAAATCCTGTCTTATGAAAGCATTTCTCACATGCCAGCTGTTCTAAACCGACTGTTTTTCGTCAAGCACTTCCAATGGGCTTACCATTTATAGCCAGATCACAGAGACTATCAAAGCAATCACATTCCAACTGACGAGCCCAATTTAGACTCCATTTCGAAGGGTCTGCCCTTAGCCAAGATGACTATTTCAATGAGCCATGTTTTGAAGAACTGGCCCAGTCTTTCAACATTGACACAAGAATGAAAAAAAAAATAAAATCCCTACCTACATCTGACAGAAGCCACAAAACAGATGAGGTGCTACAAAGCACAAAGTATGAATGAATGCAACAAAATTGTAAATGAACTGAAATCAAAATTTTTTTGGCAAGCCACAAATAACAGCAGATATATTTTGCCTTGTGGCTCCTGTTGCTGCAAAGCAGTCTGCCTCTGGCTTCCCACAGCCAGAAATACTATCAAGCCTGCAAACCGCTTATAAGCATGCAGTAGAAAAAATCGTCTTAGCTGGGCCCAGTGGGTGTTTACAACAGCTGTAAATTCCCTTTTAACATACACATCTACAATGACTCTCACATCCCTTCCCTAAAAAATGAAGGAAATTCTCCACTGCTGAGATGATGCTCAGTTTGTTCTTTCTCTTCATCTTTAGTTGCTTCCAGTTCTCACTGTTCCTACTGTAACAATTTGACTATTCAGATGTTTCAGTTTCTAGGTCAGAAACTTGGTGAGTCTAAAATTGTAACATAAGCTTTCAGAGCTTTAGGTAAATTCTCATTCAGGCTTTTCAAACCATTCTATGCTTTGTCCTGTTCTCTTAGAGAACTCCACTAAATTTCTGGATATGATCTTCCTTTTAATAGGTTTTAATCCAATGCATTTTCTACTGTTATTTATATCTGTTTCTCAGTCATTCTTAAACTTTTTTTGATCACTGTTTACTCTGTTATTAAACCTTGCTTTCAAATTTTCAGTTTATGAAATCCAGGTTTGTGTTCATGTCTCGTTAGTCTTCTGTCCTTATAATTTATAACAGTAAATGAGCAGGTCTTAAATTACAAAAGAAGAAAATGGAGCTTACTTTTTCCTAGGCAGACATCTACTTCTTTGGTTTCCACTTTTTTTTCCTGGTCTGGAGTTGATTGCTCCTGAAACATGTTTAACAATTAATTTCTTTACCCCCTCCTCACCAACAAAGGGGAAACTTCATTCCTTTCAGGTACACCCTGCTCTTGAGAAAATACTTACATAGTTCCTCTCCTAGTACTCCATTCTTTGTCACGGAGAAGACGAGCAAGCCCATTTCTGACATGGCAGTATCTTGTCAATTTTGACTGTGACTGATCTCCTACTGATGATGCTAGACTAGAAGCCCTCGGTGAAGTTTGTCCAGGTGTACAGGCTTCATTATGATTTATCATTGTTCATGATAATTCAAGACGGTCTTTCTCAGAGTTCCTCTTATAGTAGGTTTCTTATGGCAACACATACTTTTCCAAGACAATTAGAAACTGAAACACAATGATTGACGTCGATCCTTTTTGGGGAAGGAAGTCAGGGGCTTTAAAGGGGATGAGGACATGTTTTTATAACCAGCTGCTAACACTGCAGCATGTAACGCATAGGAAAGTCCAGCTGCTGTTCTCTGTTAATGGCGATCATAAAGCTAAACCCTTTGCCAGCCTCTAAACAGAAGTTTGAAGGTCCCACAAGACTGCTTCTAAAAGAGGAGCGGATGACCCTGGTGTCTAGACTAACATCAGATTCTACTATAAAATTCAGGTTGTAATGTACAGAGCTGTGTGTGAACTACTGCTGAGCATGTAATGACTGAGTTAATCACCTATATAATCACTCCACCATCTAAGTACCCTGAGATAGCCTGAATTGGAGAAGTACTATTCAAAAAGAAACCTTAGGCTAAACTAAACTTTAATTACATGACACCTGCAAATGATACCCTGAGAAACAGCTCAGTAAAACACACACACAGAGTAAAAAACATGCCTTGCCTGTGCCATTAACAGTAAAAGATAAGCCGTTCATCCTGAAAGATGCAAATAGCTACAACTTTTCAGATTACATACAGAAAAACCCTTGAGACATTCACCTCCTAAACCCCAGGCCAAGCTTCTGCTTCCACTAAATGCCAGCGATAATTTTGTGCAGAACTGCTTTGTTAGTGATGATGGACTGAGGAAGGGTCTGCACATGCCTGCACAATTGCTACAATGGCCCATAGAAGGGCTGACGGCAAAAGAATTTTGTTTTTTTTTAAAAAGTAATATCAAACTCAAGCGTGTTTTGCTAAGGCACTGGAGGGTTGGCAAACCAGCTGAACCTGCACTTCTGTTTTATTCATGCTTTTACATCAGGTATAGCAGACTGATATAGGAGACAGCTGTGAAGGTTATGACACCTTTTTTTTTTTTTTCTTTATAACAGTTACACTGGGGATAAAACAAGTAGAAGCTGCAGCACTAATTGACTCAGTAAATGCATTTCGTATTAAGCCTTAAACATTAAGAATTCATAGGCAGAACCAGAAATAAACTGTGTGTGGGTGTGAAGGTATGTATAATAGTAAAAAGCTAAGCCTGCTTGAAATTATATTAACTTCAGCTGAATGGAAAGATCCACACTTAGTTTAGAAAACTGGGGGGTTATTTGTGGGCTTATAAGGAAGTTATTGTTAGTCCGTTTGGCTTTGTCATTACTGTTCTAGCTTTTAATTCAACATGGTTTTATTGCATGCAACATTATGCCATTTCACATCATGTACCTAATAGAATAATGTCAGACAGGATAGCATCACATCACCTAGAAGACATCAGAATCACACTGTATTCATCATACATTCTTCCTGGCAGACTGTAGAGTTCCCCCATAATTAAATCCAGAAGGCTCTCCCTTTGACTTTGACCTGACATGTTTTTTTGAACACTTAGTAGATTCAACTGCTAGCTTATAAAACACGGCTAGGCTGTGGCTTCAGAGTCCTTTTCTAATACTTGTCTGCTGCAAAACAGCTAGCAAAGTTGGCAAGGAATGAGGCAATTATCATAAATTATACTAGTATGCTGTTAAGGGAATATATGTAATAAAACAGTCCTCAAAGGAAAGACTGTTTGCATATAACTAGCCCAAATACATCAAGACCACCTCAGGGATGGGCCATACAAAATACATGCCTGTATTTTTTGGGCTGACTGTATAATCCAAACCTGCCATAGATAACAATGTACAAACTGAGCTATTTCTCTAGGATGCAGATAACAGCAGGAGCATTAATCCTACTTTTCTGGTGAGGAAAAAAAAAATAAAATCCAAATTAGCAGACTTGTCAGGTTGCCTGTCATATCACAGAAGCAAAATCAAGTTAAAGCTCGCGATTTCCTGAACCACATCTGATGTGTTCAATCACAGTGTGCATTGGATAGAAGACTTAGAACTTCATCCTCCCTTGTATGGGAACGATCTGCACTGGAAGAGACAGTTTACACAACCTAGTTAATAAGGTTTTAGGAATCTCTCCGTCAGGAGGTAAATGGCTTGACTTCCTCTTACAGCAGACTAAAGATCCAGACCACCTACAAACATAGGAGATATATGTTTTAGGCATATCCAAAAAAAAAAATTAAACCATAGCCTCCACTCAGAGAATGCATTGAAAAAGTCTGCTACTGAATTGTTCATACTCTAGCTCCAATCAAGCATTTATAGTTTTACTCCATTGAAGTTTCTCCAAATGTTTATCCTTGGCCTTAAAAATCTCAGTCCTGTCTTTCTGAATGATTATTAAAAAGTGAGCTAGCTTGCAGATATTTTCTCTGTCTGCCTTATGGCAAATAGGCCGTGCCTTTGATTGAAATTGTTCTCCTTTTTCTTACCTTCCAGAAAAAGGTTACAGCCTTCACACTGATGATTTAAAAAAAAAAAAAAGATAGATTTAAAGTGTTTGTAAACTGTGCAGCAATTAAAAGTTGTCAAAATATTTTGAAGAGTCTAAAAAAAGTTTGTATTTATAGAATTTTTACAGACTCAATAGAAAAAAAAAATTAAAAAGTTTACATTAAAAAAAATAAATCCTTCTTTCATAACATTTTCACAGTTTCTACTTATAACCTCTCCATATAAATTTAGCACTTTTTTTCCATTTTCTTTCCTAGAGGGAAAGAGTATGAAGAGGGATTTTTCATTCTTGACTGCTTTATCCATCATTAAAGAACGTAGTAATCATGTTAACTTTCCAAGCGTACTTACTTTCCCTTTGACTCTAATTCAACCTTAGCAGTCTCTCAGCATTCCACATGATTTCACTCAGTAGAAAGAAAGAGATAAGGAAGTATTGCTCAAGTATTGCTCAAGTATCCCTACAAAGCATCTTTCTATTCTGGATATACTCTGCATATTTCCTTTGGAGTTTATAGCCAATAAAAATTGGTCCTTTAATAGCTACAAATGAGAACTAGGACCAAGACAATCATATTCTTTTTAATTCACTGCCAAACAGACCAGAATTCAGGCTTGGAAACCACTGTTTAATTCTCTTAAATTAATGAGATCTTAGTCTCAACTGAGCAAAGTAATTAAAAGAATACTTTTAAAGCACTGAAAATGTTTTACTGGAATTATTCTAATACAGAATGATGCCCTTCCCATGGCTATTTTATGATATAAAGGATGTCAACACAGCCAGGGGTTATAAATACTAACAGTTTATAACATCAGAAGCACAGACACTACCTCACTGGTGTTCAGCTCTCCAGTTAAAAATGTTTTTACAGCAGCTGACAAAGTTGACATTGACACGAAGCAAATAAACAACAAAAGTATCACTGAAAATTCAGTCACTAACTAGCCAAGCACACTGTATTTCCTCTCGTCCTTGCAGGGAAATGCACTTGGCCCTGTCAGTGGTACATTGCAAAGTTCACAGACCTCGACTGTCTCTGTGAACTTCTCATCTGCTAAACCATACAATTCACTGTCTTAAGCACTGCATCATGGAAGACATAGGGTCTCTCCCACACCTATTGCTTCTGCTGTACTAAAGCACATAAGTGTTTTTATTATGTCATGAGCCACTGTCTGAATCTAATGATTTAATCTTACACTTCATACAGTTTTCTTTCAGATTTGGCATCCCAGTGAGGAGTGTTGAGCTCCTGTGGATTTTATCTTTCTTCAGCTGAGTGGAGTTCCACATTTCTTCAGGAGTGCTTGAATTGTTTTGATTGCCGTTCTTCTTTAATGAATAACATGTAACAGATCCTACAAATCTCAGCATCCTCTGCTTCAGAGTCATGCCAACATCACTATAAAAACCTCTTAGCATCATCTTGTAAAATGGTTTGCCGTCACACTCAGCAGCTGTTGTCAGGGAGCTGACTGTAACCTTAATTCCTCAGTTTCTACTCAAAATGAATTATTACCATTCTATTTCCCTCCAGTACTCAGGGCCGATGTCACTGAATGGAGGTTCATAGCAAGTTCCCACTTATCCTGCACCATCCCAGCATTTACAGAAAGGTGCAAACTGAGACACTCTGCTGGCCTTGCACAGCCTCTTCACCAGCTACACCACTTGCTTGCTACAGGGAAGCTTTGCTGACTCAATGAGCAGGCACAGCTGGACTCTGGATGTGCTTTTATCTTTAATTTTTCATTACTGTTCTGGAGCATCATTTTTATTATAAAGGGAGCATACCAGAAAACATTCTATATCTGTATAAACAAAACATTTAGAAACAATTAGTCCTTTATTACAAGCGGGTGAGAAAAATAACCCACAGAAGTGTGGCTATACAACCCTCACTTTCTCAGGGAGCTTAATGACTACCAGCCTTCAGTCACGTACAGGACATCGACTCAGATATTACAGTATGTGCTATCACTGACACCTTACTAAATGACTTAAGTGTCATTTCTTACTTCAGTAGCAAAACCCAGCAGAAAAAAATGCAATCTATCACTATTATAAATGAAAGGTTTAATGCTTGCATACTTGTACTTATAGCTGCTTACTGTCCCAGACTTTGAAGCTGGCCTGGTTAAAATCGACTCAGTATGCTTTCCTCCTCCCCTTCCAGTCAGCTTTTGTTTAATCACCTTCTGTCAGTACAGCAGAGAGATAAGGCTTGAATCATTAAAGAAATATCAGTGGAAATGGCAATTGCAAAGCTGCATTGACTCCATTCCTTCCTCTTCTGCTTTCTCCTGCAATCAAATGGACAAACATCCCCCATTGCCAGCTTTCCTTTGAGTCTCCTCCTGGCTAAAATCTGACTCCCGTGAAAAGGTCTCACAGAACCATTGCGGCCCTACATGCTCCGCTGTTCCTGAGGGCCTCTCTCCTGTGTTTTCCAGAGCCCGACCTAGGACCCTCTGCATAATCTCGGTGGCCAGGTTCTCCAGGTGGCAAGTAGGAGAGTCTTGTGGCTCGAGGAAAGAGCAGAGGTCAAAAACCATACATGAAGAGTGACAAGGCACAACATACAGATTCTTGGCGCTCTACCATCCCTGCGCAGTTGCCTACTTCAGTGCAAATAGAGTATAATACACAGTGAAATCTAAATGCATTTGCTACCTCACGTCACTGGTGGTGCGTATAAATGTCCCTCAAAGGTGGGAAGCAACAGTGGCCAGCCCACATTTCCCTTCCTCACAGTTTCGTTTTGGGTTTTCTTTTGTGTTTTTTTTTTTTGCCTGAAGAGAGTCCTGAGAGACCTGCAGCTAAAGGAAGCTGCCTTTAATACTCTCACCTTTCACACAAGCTGAAAAGCTGCCCCTCAGATATTTACCTAAAATTCAGATGCTGGTAAATTCCAGTGATCAGCAGCAGATTCAGGATTTCTTCTATTTACTAATATGACCATAGAAAACAGATGGTTTAAGCCAGCAACTAGTTCACTCCTGAAAGGTTTTCTAATGAAACGAAACCAAAGTTTTAGGGCTTTTTGCATTCAAGACTGCTATTCACTACTAATGATACTGCCATAATATCACTGCGGTCATTCTTCAGAATTACAGCTGATGGAGTTCTGCACTCTCACAATGTGACTTCAAGGGATAGTTCAGGAGCGACTGCTGTGCTATAAACTAGTTTGTGTTTCACCATGGAGCCACAGATCCACAAAGCAAAGCTGGGACCAGTTGTAATACAGGCATATTAAGAAAGTCCCATTATAACTGATTAAATAGAAACAGTTAGATTCATTAAGTCTTAATACCAACATAAGAATTAATTTACCCACCTGCATGCTTAACCAGCTCTGAAGTGCACACAAGGATGGGTAAATTAGCTTTTCCAATGCTTCTGGGTTTCGAATTGCAATCTGGTGCTGCTACCAACCCTGTTCTGACAGCATCGCCTTGCTGCGATGGCCAGCACAGTACTCGCACTGCCCAATAGGTTTCATCTTGAGATCAGCAATTGTAACATCGCTTTGTCTTCCATGTTCACTCAGTGACGCTTCCATAAATTTATTTCTATTCCATTCGCTCCTACTCTGCTTTCTAACTTTCAAATGCATTTTCCCCTACTTACTTCACAAGGTCAAAGCAAAGACTCTTAACATGTATTGTCAACATCTACCTCGGTTTCCACCAAACAGCAAGAGTACAAGACTTCTACTTGTCCATTTCTATATAGGCCTCTTTCTTTTGACATCCATGGAAGAAATCACAGATGGATCAATTCTCAGAGCAGCCTAGGTACTGAACTGAATGCTGGGAGAAGCAGAAACAGCTCTGTACACACTAGGGTGACAAGAATTGGTCGCAACTAAAACAGCCATTTCAAAACTGAAGTCAGCACTAGGAATAGCTATTATAGCAACAACCAACCACACTATGCTTCAAAGAGTTGGGTGGTAGAATAATACAATACTGTCTGTTCCCCTACAGTGTCTCATCTAAGTCATGCCCAAACCCCACACTCATGGAGGTCAGACCTAGGTTTAGGAAGTCCATGTGAACTGCAGCACTTCCTTTCACCAGATGACCATCAGCCCTTGAGCTCATCTTGCTGCACTTGCTCTAGAGGGACAGGATACCTATCAACTTAACAAAATGCATCCTTCAAGGGATGGAAAGCACAGGCCAACAGAGGGCTGCAAAATGACAGTTAAATTAGAAGAGAATTAGTTAGCTGATAAGTGATGGGAAGAGGGAACATGCAAAGGAAAGTAGTAAGGAGGCAAGTTGAGGGAGAAGATGGAAGGCCACATTTGGAATCAAGGTGAGATAAATAAGTGACAGGGGGATACTTGGAGCAAACAACCCACCAGCACTGGGAAGGAACAGCATTGAAGAATATTCCCAGCTCTGCAAGATCCTGGCTTTGACTTCATCCACAGTGCCTCCCAGTCACTGCGGAAAGGGGACAAAAGCATCCTGTTGCTGTCTATCCAGTGCTTTCTTTTTTTATGTGGGACTCAGAAAAAAGAAGCAGTAGGGAAAGGAGAGGGAAACATAACAAAAAAAAAAATATACAGCAGTACACAATACGGCAATTTTTCAACCAAAGGTAACAGAAAATTTTATATTTTAATTATTATATTATTATATTTATTCTTTGAAGTAAGTAATAAGGAACATAACTGCAAGAGAAGCATAAATAAGCTTCCCATTTACTTGACTATTATTTTTTGCACATGTGTACTTTTTAAATGTAACCTCAGCTGCGAAAGTCGTATCCTGTTGTTAATTTACAGAAACTAAGCAGAGGCTCCGTAACAGAGGTTAATCTGGGTTTAAAATAAATGAAGTGTCACATAATCACATACTGCTGATTAAGCTGATTAAAAGCAGTGTCTGGGACAAAGCCTATTTTTTTCTGACAAATTTTTCATGACTGGGGACAGCCTTTTGTGAACTAGGATTATGCCTGTTCTAAGATCTGTCATCCAGGTCTCCAGTGTCAGTAGGTTCCTGCGACACATTTGAGGCACAAGGACAACCTCTCGTGACCAATTCCAACAACTCTATATTGCAGCTGCCTGCCTTAGAGATGGCTCAATCCCAAGGGACTTGCTGCCCGATTTTGCCATTGGAGACTATGAGCTCAAATTCCACTGGAGTCAGTGGGGTTTTATCAAAAAATTTATTTCCCTTTCTTTTTCACCTGGCTTTGCACTGAGGGCTTGGCTTATTGCTCTGCTAAATGGAAAAATGTGTGAACCAAAGCATTTTGCACACATACTGCCTGATTAAGGGTAATTAACTTAAATGTCACTGAAACAAAATTAAACAGGAAAGAATAAAGAGAGATGATCCCATTTTATACATCCATAGTTGCAAAAGTTGAAAGATGAAAGATGAATCAGCTGTAGGAGAGGTTTGTTGTACCCATTTCACCTGTTTCCTGACATTTTATGTAAATTAGTATTATGCTAAATCAAACAAATGAAGCCTAAACAAATCCTCCAGAATAGTGAGGTAAAACTGAGTTCTCAACGTAGAAAGTTCTAGTTCACCCTCATGTTCACCATTTTAGCCCAAATTCAAACTTTAATCGGATGGTCAAATCTGTACTTTTTTTTTCCTGTGAGATCCTATCCCTTCTCAGAGCACTACACAAGCAATTATTCATCTTTCAATGTATACATGCAGACCTTATTTATTGTTTAAAAAGGTATTTCTCCAACACAATGATTCTGCCAAACCTCCAGCCCAAAACACTGAAATGTAAATACTACTATCATATTTTGCTTTTTAACCTGAGACAAACCCCGCAATTTCCTGTCCTTATCCAAGGAATGGAACATGGAGCTGTGCTGTCCAAAGTTAAGTTTACAGAAGTTTAGCACGAACTTTAAGAGGAAAGGAGGTTGAGTTATTGCAGTGAGACAGAGAAGCTTGAAGTATTCAGTGCCTTTTTTGGCATTAATGGTGGAGTCCGATACCTTTGCAGTATGGCATAATAAACACTGAAACAGGGTCACGCACAGATCTGTGCAGTCTGCAGTTCATACATGACTGCTATATACAGTGAGCAAAGTTGGGGAACCAGTGAGGAAGGCAGAAGGTTTTGCAAGGCAAGGCTGTGCTGCTCACATCATGAATAAAAATATTTTATTAACATCATTGTTATAGCAGACTAAACTGTAACCACAGAATTGCAGTCACTATTATCCCAGAAGATGAAGCAAGAACAATTATCCTTATCCCTTATAAGATGTATTTAGATTATTAAATCCCCTTCGCTAATTCAGCTAATTAACTAAACCATAAGAAACATTTTCTTTTATACCTGTAGCACGTCAGTCTTTTCCTGTTCCAACGACTATGGTCCCCAATACTAAAAATAATGTAATTTCAGTTTTATTGCCCCCCCAAATAATATCTCACATTACAAAAAAAAAACCAAAAAAAACCCAACATACAAACAAACAAAAAGAAACCCCCCAAAACAACAGAGCTTACTGGTAAGGATAAAGAGACATTTGACAGAGTAGAACTCAGATCAGTTAATATCTCTTCTTCTTGGATGCAGTCCTCTTTCAAGCGACAATGTGGTCATGCCACAAAACCATAACATTAACCACAACATTGAGATTCATGTGAAGACTTATAAGTCATGGCTGAGGAGCACTAAGAGCACTATTAAAATATCTAAATTCACATAGTGCAGAGCTGACTTTTAATAAAAATATTTGATAACTACCATAACAGACATTTCTTTAAAATGATAATCCTACCCAAGTATAACGATGCTTAAATGAGTGAAATTTCTGTGGACCAAGACACGTACATTCGTAAGAGATTATATCCATGCTCAATTCCAACTGAAGGAAAGAGAAAACTGTAAATGAATACAGCAGTGCTCAGTACCACTGACTGTGAAAACTAGTGAAGAGAAATCCCATATGTGCCTTCTGCATTCCATATATCTCAGTTGTATTCCCTCTTCATATCATAAGGGTGGGCCTAATTAGATCTGTCCATAGAAGTCATTGCCTACCTCTCATCATCTTTGCTGCCCTTCTCTGTATTTGCTTCCATTATGTCATTTTTTCAAGGAGTGACCAGAACTGTACATTGTATTCAATGTGCAAGCAAAGCCTAGATTTATAGATGGCATAAAGGTGTTTTCTATTTTGTTCTCCTTTTTTTCCCCCCTAGTAATTTTTATGAGTCTATTTGCCTTTTCAGTGTGGCTGAGCACACAGATATTTGTAGTGAACTACTCTCAGTGACATTAAAGATCTCCCTCCTGAATGGCAGTAGCTGATGTAGAACTTACTGTGGTATATGCATTAGGAATTATTTTTCCTGGGATCATTATTTTGCATTTATCAACACTGGATTTCACCTGCCATTTTATCACCTAGTCATTCAGCATTGAAAAATAGTTCTGCGGCTCTTCCTAAGCAGCTTTACATTGGACTATCCTGACCTTTTTTTTTCCAATTGTAAATATTTTTGCTTCTCTCCTCAACCTCAATTTTAGCTCAGTTATAAATGCATTGGACAACATAATTCCCGGAACATATTCTCATGGGACTCTTTTAGTAAGTTTACCACTTTGCTAAAACTGACCATTTATCACTGTCTTTTTTTTTTTTTTTTTGGGAGAGAGAGAGACAACACTACAAGACTAAGAACTACAGGGGAAACAAGGGGGCTGGGGAGGGAAAAATAAATGAACTTCACATGATCTGGTGTTCATAAATTCACCTTGCTTGGGTTTAACATTACTGCATTACTATCCGGAAGCTACATAACAACCAACTGGGTAATAATTTGGTACAGAACGTTCCTGGGAATGAGAGTTGAGCTGACCAGCTGCAAATTTACCCGGATCCCCCTAAACAAATAGATATTATGTTTCCTCTGGGAATTTATATGAATTCTCAAAAATAACCCCTAAGAGTTCAGAGATTGGCTCATTCTTAAGTGCTTTAGCATGAGATTCTTGGTCCTGTTCCTGCCGACTTAAACATCACCATTCTTTACTATTTCATATACTGACCTGCCCTTCTATCTCCTCATTAACCCCATTTACATTAAATATATAACCAATAAACATTGTGATGATTTACATGAAAACAGCATTAACTGTTTTGATTGTTTCACTAGTTCTTTTTATAGTACGTGCTTGAGCTTATATTTACCTTTGTTTTCCTTCTTTAAGTATATTAATAGAATCTATTTAGGATTGAGGGGTTTTCGGTTGATTGGTGGGTTATTTTTTTAAATTTTTTTTAGTCTTGGCCTTTCTGACTTTCTCCCTGACAGCTTTTGCTGCTCCGGAGCACCCTTAGTTATGCATTTTTGCTTTCACTGTTGCATGACTCCAATCCACCGTTCACATTTAGGGCACATCTCCCTGCCACCTGCACGTGCTGGCTGCCTACTCTAGTTCGCTCCCCTGCACCCCAGGCAGACTGAACACAAGCCAGCATTAGTATTACTTTGACACATGCGTTTCACACCAGATAATAGAATAGCTTGATTTCCAAAGTTGGAGACGACTTACTCTTTGCTAGTTCAGAGCATGAGCAGAAAACTGACGTACCAAGAGCATCTGACCATGTCAACATTTCCTCTGAAAAGCACCTGGTGCAGTCATATTGGTCTCTTACAGTAGTCTCCTCCTACCACTGGGATAATTTTTCACTATATCTTTTTAAATGACCACTCAGATAATTCTTATTCCTTTTTTTCTTTTTTTTTTTTCCAGTACAAACAGTATACTTTAAACATCAGATAATATATAGTATCAGCACGAAATATGGAAAGGCTATTGCTTTGGGTTTAAAATAGAAGTGTGGAAATATGACTGGGACAAGGAAAGAAGCTGGGGACCCTCTTCTGCACTATTTTTCTGACTCTCCATTATTTTTTCACTTTATATCATGCTTACCCATCCAAAGTGTTGACTGCAAATCTTATTGTGAGGACCTGAGAACTTTCTTTTTAAATAGAACAAAGCGGTAAACCTGCTTTTGAAATTACATGGGGACACTAAGAAAGCATATCCTCAATTGCTATGAGACTGATGGGAGATGCATGGCCTGCTTTGGTATTAACAATGATCCCTGTAATGGAAAAGTTTTACAGGGATACCATATGCAAGTTCATTAGTTACCTATTTAAAAAAAAAAAAAAAAAAAACCA
>VZSZ01004945.1:181618-208461 GCA_013398815.1 Ibidorhyncha struthersii
CACACCCCAAAACCAAAACAACCTTGCTTTACTGTTCACTGTGGTAACAACTGTTTTTTTTTTTTTTTTTTTTTTTCTCCCAAGGAAAACAGATTGCAAACTCAGTCTTAATTAATTCCATTCTGTCAGACGTTTGCCCATTTTTGGTATTTCACTCCAGGTCATGCTGATGCAAAATTCAGACATGCCAACTGTCCTGTATGAGAGCTGTCAGACAGATTAGCACTACTGCACTGACAGAGCTACTGCTTTGTCAGGACTGGGAACCAGTGTGTTAAAAATGAAGCCACAGCTGATATGCCTATGGGAAGAAAGCAACTGGCAGTATATGGGGTTTGATCCTATTGAACCTTGGTGTCGAAGACTGTGCTGACCAGGACACACTCCCACTCTTCTTTAAAAGGTGAAGGACCAAGATCTGTTAGCACCATAGCTCTCCTGAATTCTCTTCCAAGACCATAATTTATATCTCTCCTCTATTAAAAGACAGACCTACACATTTCTTTGTTTTCTTCTTTCTTCTAATACTTACGAAGTGTCTTTTTGTTTGTTCAGTTGAAACTGATTTTGATCCTTTTTTTTTTTTTTTCAAATTCTCCCTCCTCTCCAAATTCAGTCTATTCATTATAGCAGCCTTAGTTACATACTGTTGTTTCACCTACTGTTTTTGAAATGTCTCTATGCTCATAGGCTGACACACTGTCAATGCTTTCTCTTATCTGAGCTGACATCCTGCCTTTTATATATATCACAGGATGGTCTCCGAGAATTCCTGTATTATGTACTCTTTGATCCAGAGCAATTCATACTTTGTAGCTCTACTATAAAGGATAAGATCTTCTTAAACTTCTTTAAGAAGAGTATTCTTGAGAATACTATTTTTTTCAGGACTGTTATTCTATTAGCAAGATGAGGAAGAAGTCACAGTTCAATGGGGCATACTTTTTAGCCCTCACAGCTTCTTTCCTCATGCTAAGTTACATTTCAAATAGACTCACAAATCCAGACGGCTGAGGAAATGTGACCTTTGTTTATCCCACTCTGAATCTGACCAAAAAAAAAAAAAAAGAAAACCCAGAGGATACACTTACAATGGGATAGTTATTTTTGATTGTTTATCAAACAGAATGTACAGATACTATGACAACACAAAAATCAAGGCCTGTTGCTTTGGGAGACTCACTATCTAGAGAACTTGTCACAGCACACCACTAATCTCTCCGGTAGAATTCAGAGAGCAAAATGAATCCTTTCTCCTAATAGTACTTGTAGTCCAGTACAAAATCTATTTTTAAACCATTAGCATTAGTGTTTTGGAGTACAGCAGCAGAAGATCTAAGCAGGAATGGAAACTATAACTTATAAACAATCAAATTATGCTGTCAACTGTATTTGTTTGCAACTGTTACTTGCCTTAAACACTGCTTTAAGAAAGCATTCCTTAGAAAATATCAAGAATGTCATTTTACCGCAGGAGGCATGCAACATTGTTGGATTAATAATGCTTTATAGCACAGCTACTTGGATCTAGTGTTTTTTTCTGTTCAGACCATTGTTTCCGTTTTGCTTAATGTAGGTATGCTGTTACTAAAAGTTGTAAATAGCCTTTTAAGATGCTAGTGCTGCTGCTGTTACGAAGCCTAAAGGGTTCTAGCATCAGATGAAGGTTCCCAGGATAGTCTCCTAGGCTATGTGAATTGTTTTACATGGATTGCATTTTAAATCTCATTTGATAGCAAATGTTTTAGAGAAGAAAAAAAATAGTGCTTTCTGACTTAATCACAAACCACAACAAGTTAAGTGTGCATAATAAGATTTGTCCACTTATCCAATGTGAATAACTGGAAAGAATTGTTCAGTTATGTGCTGGCAGCTTTAGAAGTGGTAGAGAAATGGACAGGAAAAAATTACAGAAAATCATCCACATTCCTAATGCTCACTGGTTACTGTGAAAGTAACATCTATTAGAGTTTTTGCCCAGCACCAGGGCGTTTTGGTAGACTACTGCTATCCTGTTTAAGGACTCCTAATTTCCACTTGTACACATGTGTAACTCTTGCTCTGATTAAATAATTTCTTGCTTTAGACATAAAAAACCCACACCACTAAGAGTTCAGCATTTATAGACCGAAATTTTAAGAAATGCTTTTTTATTTTACCTGAAGATTTGTTTCTGGCAGTCTGTGGATCACGTTCATGAAGGTATTACGCTAAAAGCTCAATCAGCCATACGTATAAGCTCTCCCCACTAGGCTCTCCAGTCTGCTCTTAGCAGTCACATGCCGGGGTAGGAAGCAACAGAAGCATGACACAGTTTGTGTGGTGAATAAGAACTGCATATCCTACAGCAACAAGGGAAATGCAAATCACATAAATGAAGGTATAGAGCACATGCAAAAGAGGATAGGTCCTTGGAGTTTTCCCTAGGGTGATGCTGCTAGACACCATACTTACACATGATCTTACCAGGCGGGTGTTTGGATAAACAAGAAAAACAACTGTTCTGGTTTTAGCAATAAAGGATGCTCGCCCTTCCTGCAGTAGGCATGCTATGGCTTCCTGTAATAGTTTTAGTATGATTGATCGGAAACAAATTTAGTACAGATTTTAAGTGCTAGCTGACCCCTCTTTAACCTCAATCTAAACTGAGTGTTATTTCAAAATGAAACTGAACACGGTCTTGGAAAAACTTCTATTACAGATTAACAAGGCGACCATAAAAACGTTAGACGTGACTAAGGATGCTGAAACCTTATGTGGATCTAGTCATCTTTTCAGATGGTCTACAGAATGAGAAGGCATCTGTTCCCTTACTGCCATAAGGAGTTATGTAGGTACTCTGATCAGATACTGCTTTGACTAATACCTGAAAAATGCTGAGGCAGTTTAACAAAATGTCTCTGCCAGAAGTATTCACCATTTACATAACTAATGTAGCTCATTTTTCTGTTCACAACTTAATCATGAGCAAAAAATGTTGTTAACAAATTTGATACCCAGAGTTATTCCACTAATGCTCAATGCAGACATAAAAGTTTGCAGAGCCAAATCACTACAACTAATATGTCAAACAACTGCTATTCCTGCTATTTGTAACCCATATTTCAGACTGATTGCCTGAGCTGTGTTATAGCTTCTGCTTCCTAACTGGCTGGCTGTAGTTCTCTGAAGAGAAAGGGAACACGAATGACACGCTGCAGCCATTTCATTCCTATCCCCAGGCACTCTCACAAGCACCTATTCTCACAGTTTTTTAAAGACTTTCAATTGCTATAAGCATTTTTCCACACTTGGAAATTATGTATTTCTGTTCCTGGGTACTGAGTGGAAAAAAACATGAACAAAGCCAAATTGAATTTGCTGGTATTATGCCAATGAATCTGACAATATTTGTTTGAAGAAGTCACCCAGTGCTATATGCTGTGCAGATTGCCTTGTCCCAGTTCACTGCCCAAACCAACAAATTTAAAGAAAAGTCTTAACTCTACCTCAGATGAAACTATGAGGAGTCTTGAAGGAAAACAGGTAAACCTCTTGGCCTCATTCACGTTGAGCAGAAAGTATACCACATGGAAGAGTTCGAATACCTCTGAAACTACATGGAGACCCATACATGCCCGTAAAACAGTGACCTGCATCTCTCCAAAGCCCTGAACACAGGAAAACAACACTCCCCAGCCTCCCATCACATTTTCAGTTCCATTACTAATCTGCACAGGAACCCAGCAGTGCAGCAGGCTCTAGGAGAGGGTTTACTCTTGTCACACCATCAGGTGTCCTGCAAAACTCCCTGCCCTGGCAGGTCCCTGTTCACCACAACAGCCTCAGTATTAACGGCTGGATTTCCCATGGGTATATTTGTGTCAAATACCATTAGCTAATCTCATTCTTCTCTCCTTTCCAGCATCAAGATTCAAAACCAGCCCAAATATAATGGACCAGTTTGTTGACCGTTCCTGAGAGGCCATCTCACTGAATAAAGCCAATAGCACATTCTGGAGACATGGATTTAACAGCAGGTTTTTATTCAGTTTAGCACAGTACTAGATTATGATTTCCAAATGTGTTCACATTTTTCCATCCTGTTTTTCATAAGCACAGCCCAGCACGATCACATACCCCTTCTTTCAGAGTAGAATTTTTCCTCCCACTAAGACAGTTCTTTCATGAAGAACAGTCTCTATAGGTCAGGCTATCCTAAAAAAATACTGACTAAAGTACTATTAGTAATGATGTCAACAGAAAAAAGAAGAAATGAATGCATGTGAGGAGGAACGAACATATTCCTGATGTAAGAATTTTAGTTCCCCCAAGTCAGGAATGGGATAAAGAATACACACGCACTATTCATAGGGCTGTCCTAAAATAAACACTGTGGACTTTGCTCCTTTGAAATTTATAAGCATACTTGAGAGTTAAATTTCCTAATGTAGACATATATAATTGTTTAGTTTGAATGCTTCAGACTCAATCAAAATTTTGATCCACCAGAGCTGTATTAGTTTATGCCAACCAAAACGTATTCTGAATTTATAGATCAAGGGTGTTTGAGGATAGCTGGTATCACCAGCTAGTATTAATGAGCTCTCGAAGAGCACTCAAGTGCAGGACAGTTATTTCCATTCAAAGGAAGTGACAGAATTGTGGACAGTGTTACTCATATACCTCCATGGGACCTTTACCCTGAAGAGGAACTAAAACCAGGAACAAAATACCTGGTAAGAACCAGACACATTTACATATCACCAAAGATCACACACACACCAAAAAAAAAAAAATCTACACTTCTTATATATAGTTTCATTATATACAGTCCAAATTCTTTGC
Source organism: Ibidorhyncha struthersii (assembly GCA_013398815.1). Classification (NCBI taxonomy): domain Eukaryota; kingdom Metazoa; phylum Chordata; class Aves; order Charadriiformes; family Charadriidae; genus Ibidorhyncha; species Ibidorhyncha struthersii. The sequence continues at coordinate 186,446 of VZSZ01004945.1, forward strand.
AATATAGTTCTGAAACTAGGCAGTCAATCTGAAATTATGTTACCAATATAAACGAGAAGTGAACACCTGTGCTTTACCTCATATCTCAATTCTTACTCTGATATAGCACTTGTTACCTTTCCATTGTGTTGTGCTTGTGCATATCTAGGTGTGGATTGATAATAAAAAAATATTACTCGGTGGAGTAAAATTAGTGTCCATTTGCATTGGGAAAGGGTACAAGATAATGGCAGCTATAATTGATTCTCTGTTTAGGAAATGCAGTGGTGCATATAATGTACCACTAGTAGCTTATAGTAAAACATCATATTCTGTATAAAGATAAAGGTGATATACTAATGACTATGACTAAATCTTGACAGCCAAATGATCTCTTTTCCTTCTAACAGTCTGTGGTGTAATGAGTAATCAGAAGAGCAGAGCAGTAATTATGTACATTCACTTACACTAAAAGCATTTCTGATGGAACAAAGTGTACTGAAGTAGAAACAAATATGCAGTATAATTGTTTTCCTTACATTTATATTGGACATGCAATTCCCATGTTTCCTTCCTGGTTTTTAAAACTAAACCAAGAAACAGAAGACTTAATTTTTATTTTCCCTTAATTTAAGGTATCCTTTCCTGCTTTTAATTAACATTTACTTTGCTTGAGAGAAGACAGGCATTACATAATACATATCTCTTGTATTTTTAGGTCAAGCCATGGAAGTGTGGAGAATGATGCAGGCTTTCATGTGATCAAGATCTGATGTCAAAGAGCAACCAAGTGCCAGTACATGACTTCTACCTAGCAGTGGCCAAAGTCTTTTGATTAAGGTAAACAAGACAAAACAACATGAAGGTTTCTCACGCTTTAACATCTTCTCTCAAAACTTGTGGGAGGAGGGAAAGACAAAAAAAATCAAAATCAAAGGTGAAACAGGGATTTGGACATTTATTCAAGCTGATAACATTCCAAAGCTCCAGTGAATGAAGTAAAGGGCAGAGAAAGATTCTTGAAGCATAGATAAGTGTTCAGTCTCCAGACTGATTGATCTTTCCAGATCAGTAAGTACTTCTAATGCTATTGATGTGCTGGTCTATTTATGACCATAAATACAGTTTTAAAGTCTGTTAAGTTAATACAAAAAGATAGTGGTTCAGTATGAAGTAAGATCATATTTTACATACTCATATAAATCTAAACCATGCTGAAAAATAATGCAAGAGGAGTTGGTTTCTAGGTTTTTTGCATCCCCTACCTGAATGCTAGTTTATATATATAGATATTTACCACTATGACAAATTTCAAAAGTCCACCTAAGTACTCCAATCTAAATTTGCCATCAGCAACCTGTTGATCTTGATTTAAAAATATATACCATATTCATATAGAAAACTTAAAGATGCGATAGTCCTGAGTACTACAGTTTCTAAATTCCAAACCTCAGACGCCACAGCAGAATTCAAAACAGCATGAGTTGAACAGAGCATAACTTCCTCTATGGTCTTAACTTCCTCTGGTTTCCCCTATCTGCCATGTGCTTCTCTGTCACATGCTTAATACAAGTAAGTCCTCTAATGGTTTGGGAAGACCCTCTGGTATCATTCCAAAACCCACTCTGTACTGCAAAGTTTTCCCAGATATCATGACTTCAAATCACTCCATTCTCTATTTCCATGCAGCATTCTTACTCTTTCAAGAACATTCACTGTCCTTTCTAATTATTTAACTGCCCTGCTACTTATATCTCACCTCACAGAAGCTGCTGCTTGCCTGAGCATTACAAGGCTTGGGAAGGTATGACTTTTCACTTGGAAAAAAGAGCATAATTTTTTGTGTTTCAGCATGCACTTTTCTCCACATAATTTCTAATCATCCACTTCTTGAGGAAAGCGTTCATAAAAATAAAATCTCAGTATGCTAATTTTCATCATGAGTGCATAGACTGTGCAGAGAAACAAAAGTTATTAGTGGTGTACATTTCAGCATCTGTAATATTTCAATATAACAAGACCTTATATTTCTGTGCGTACATACGTAAAATCCTGTGATTCCACATGTTCTTCTTCCCTTCTGTACTGCAGAATTGCATCTATTTATTTTACAGAAATGATAAAAATATATTTTTCTACAAGAAACAGCTGCATGTCTACCAACTCTGTGATAACTTGACTGTGGTTCATTTTATATGGTTCCCGATTTTTTCTTTACACTTGAAAATCTCATATCTGTTATGGAGGTTAAAAATGATGGCGGAAAGGGTAAAGATGAGAGCTTGATCTTTAGCTTTCCATGGAAAAGCAGCTGTAAGAGGATTATCCATCAAACAGTAAAACTCAAGGATGCTGTCAAGTTCCAATAGGAAAGCTCATACTGGTGAGTAAAGGATGCTTCTTTGTGCATATTCTTCAAAATCAAAGTTTTGGCAGTTTCATCAAAATTTTGCTCCTTTAATCTATAAGAGAAAAAGTTTTGTTTGGGTTTTTTTTGGTTTTGTTTTTAAATAGGTGGAATCTATTTATACACAAAAATTTCTAATATTGAGCTCAATTGCTACCACACTGCACAATTAAACATTTGCACAGATTGAAAAATAGGGATACAGATGAATTAAGCAAGTTTCTTTAAAGCCAAAACACAGAGTTTATTATTTTTAAAAATTCAGATTGCATTACTCCAAACTCTTCCACTACACTTCCGTATTTTTCTGTGGAACATTGTTTCTAAAAAAGAACTGAGGTATTCAAGCACATTTCTGCATGTTTCTGTAGAACATAAAATGCTAATTAAGATATAACTAAAGCACTGCTTTGCTGACCTGATGAAACGAACCATCCATAGAATTAATTAGGACCACTTTACTGATCTTTCCTCCATCAGATAAAGATTATTTGAACCAAACAATTTTTACCTGCCAATTAAAGCAATTTCATATCTTTAGATTTCACTATTAAAGCGAAGAGGATTCATAGTATTTTCCTTCAGTATGATTAAGCCATTTTTAATCTTTTCAAAGGAGCACAATCATCTGCAAACATTAGAAAGGCAAAAGGAAATTGAGAGATAATGACAAGAAAGAGAGGCAAAGGGAAAAAGTACTGTGAACCGTATGGCACAAAGACCTAAAGCAGATTTGATACTAATAAATCATGCTATTTCTATAATCTCTTTAACTTCCCATCCTGCCAAGATGCCCGACTAATTTGTTTTGATCTCTATTTCCATACTGACCAAGTTGTTTACTATTTCTTCTGTGCTCCAAAATTCATAACCTGTATTGCAAGAAAAATGTTTTTGGAAAAAAAAAAAGATAGAGGCTCTTACACTACTGCAAACAGCGAAGGATTCAGGAGAACTTCCCAACTTTAGGATCCTAACTATCTGTCAGAAGGTAGTTATCTGCTGCTCAAGACATCTAGTTTCCATTGGAAACCTTGGACACGAGCAAAGACAGAGTAGTACAATGCTTCAGAAGGCCTCCTTGGAGCAGAGCAGAGAGTACTCCATGAACTGTACCTGACCACAGCACAAGCACAGCCTTCCTTCACCAAATCTCTGAAGGTTACAGTCCTTCCAAGGCTCTTAGAAAGGCAAAAGCCTAAGATAGAAGATAAGAGGGTTTTTAAGAGTCTTTGGAGTCTGCCTATTTTTTATTCCATGAACAGAGCCAAAAGGGCAGAAAAGAATTTGCAGCTGTTGGTCACTCTACTGTTTGCTTTAGGCAGAATTTTTTGAGCTCTTCCAATAAAGCTGAGGCAGATCAGTCAAGGGGGGGGGGGAATACAACAAACCAAAACAAAAACCCCACCAACAACCAGCCCCACAAAAAAGCCAACAGATTATCAGTCCAGCTAGCTACTCCCTTCAGCATGTTCCTTCTTTTAATTCTGCAGGAGAGCACTTACCAAGACTTTTACAAACTATTCCTGATGTCCCTCAGTCATCATCCTCCCTTTCTTTAGATTCAGTGAATCTTGCATTAATTAAAAAGTGTTTTGAAAACTGTCACTGAGCTTTATCAATCAGCATTTTCCACTCAGTATTTCTTAACCACACCTACGCTCAATGTGGGAATTTTCTAGTAAGTAGATTGTTGTTTTTATCATTTAAATGAGACCCTGATTGTAATCAAAATGCACATAACATAACAAGTATTAGATTATACAATGTCGTGGACAGAAATTTTAAGAGGCCCCTCTCATAAGTGTATGATAAAAGGGGACTAATTTTCCTTTATTTTCTCTTTATTGCTCTCAAGATTTCAGTGCACTTAAGTGATAGCCAGCAACATCAGGACAAATCTGTTTTAAGACAGTACTCTTCAAGAATGTGATGAAGTGAGTTGAAAAAGCATGATTAAAAATAAAATTTCCCAAAAGATAAACAGGAAAATGCCTCGTTGCCTTTTTTCTTTAAATCTGTTTGTTTTTCCCAGAACATTTGCTGACATTTCTACAGTCTTAAAAAAAATATTTCTCCCTCTACTAATTGTCTTAATTTATATACTCATCATGCATACATCACTTCTGTCAATCTGTGCCAACAATTCAGCTCATTGTACTGGCACTATTTCTCCTCGCTTTTGACATTTTCTTCCACTCTCAACTGGAAAAGATATGCTGAAAAGGGCCTGCAGATTCCCAGAGGAACCTCTTAGACCTGCCACCTGAGTTCAGACTTCCCCCCTGATCAACAGTGACAGGAAAAGCCCTTCCATTTAAGGAGCTTCTGTGACATAGGAAGGGATCCCATTACAAATGTCAAATCCAGCTGTCCAAGAGAGTCCCAGCCGCACCAGAGATGGCTGGGATTAAATTAATTGCCTTATCACCAACAGACAAGACTCCTCCAGCTCAGTGTAGAAGCCTGTTAAGCAAACTTGTCTTACTGCTACCAGATATAGACCTATTCTAAAAACAAAGGAGAAATGCAGTCGTCTTCACTTTACCAAGTTCTTGCGGCATCACTAGGACACATCTTTATTCAGTAGTTTGTTGTTCTTGCACACACAGAGGAGATTAGACTGACTCTCCAGACTCCCCTGGCCTCTGCTCTCCTGCCTGGTTAGTACAAAAGGGTTGATAAAAAGCTGTCAGTGCTGGAATCAAACTAGCACATCCCCTGAATGCTTTGAAACCTATCATCTCGACATTGTTTTGCACGCAAGGATGGTGACCTGGCTCAGTGGTGTCTCTTTACTGAACAGTAACATAGGTTTCCTGTAGTAACTGCTGTGGAAGGTTGTTGTTTTGGAGCTCATCCCTTCCTTTACAAGCCATGTAACCATTGCTGGCACCTAAGCTGGTTAGGGAAGGATGTGTCCAGGTCTTTCCGGAACTAGACTCCTAAAAGACTAGTTATTTCCTTTCTCGCTCTTTCTTTTCCCCCTTTTTTGGACAAGGAGGGAGTAGTGAAGGGAAGAGGGGCACACCTTTCCAAACACACAGGGTGTGTTTCTGCAGTACTGCCAAAAGGTGACAGACAGCTAAGGCACTGTACTGGCCTTGAAACAGCAGGCAAGGAAAAAACACAACTCTAAATAGCACAAACCTGAGGATTTAAGGAACCCTTTGAATGGGATGGTATTTCTGCTGGGAGATAAAAACACAGGCTCCCGTAGAGCACCATCAATCTGCACTTGTGATGGGAAACATGAATTAGAGGATGTGAATCACGTTCCTACTGACACATGCCTAATGAACAATCAAAACATTTAATAGAAAACGCAAGCCTGATAGTCTGAAGATCTTGTGTGCATGCCGTAAGTGAGTAATAATCTATACACTTAGTAGATACACGCTTCCTACTCCCACAGACTTCACACAATCCTCATGGCTATTGCAGTCTTTAAATATAAGTCTCCTACACTAAATAACCAGCATTAATTTCCCTCAGAGATAACAGGAAGCTCAGAGGCACCAAAGCTTTTGTTACTGGAATTTTGCCATTGGTGCTGTATAAGAACTGCACAATACATTACTTATGAATGCCAACATTTCTTTATCTGGTTTTGCGTATTCATTTTTGTACTTAGTGCAATAGCTCCAAGGAACAGATGATTAATTCTAGGTTATAGCAAAGGACTCTTTGCAATATACAAACTAACTTTCTAGCAGTAGAACTAGTCCCAAAAGATAAGTGTTTATTGGAAACGGTATTTAATAATGCATTTTCCTACCTGTTATCTCATCATTTCCAAACAGTTTGTAACAAGTATATCTCTTTCTTTTCCTCTTCTGACCAATGCTGCTCCTTCACTAAAATAACCACTGTCCTCATCAATGCTTCCAGTGAAGCAGGAGCAAACATCTCTCCCCTCCTGTTGTTTTTGCTTTCTGTAATGCTCACATACCATTCACAGTTAAGCAACTCATTCCTGCAAACTTTTGGTGACAGCAAGAATACAGCAAAGTTTGCAACAGTATTTGGTGTTACTTATCTGAACCACAAGAGGTAAAGCACTGAGTACTAAGCAGGTGATCTCAGGAAGAGAAAGCAGCCTTGGTGCTTTAAGGCTGAAGTTTGATACTTCTCATTGGGACTCTGAAGAACATTTTCTCTTGGGCTTGATTCTTTCATGGTTCCCTAGTACGGATGGACTTTGCATCTTTCTCAGGAGTACCTAGTACCAGATGCTCTCTTGCTCGCTAAGTCACCAGACTACATTTTCAATGTGTCATCCAAAACAGCGGTTTCCATAATGTTCACCCTTTAGTTTTAAAAGGCACAAAAGATAAGAATTTATTATCAAAACCATGTCGTTTCTCTTAGACTATCCCATCATCATTACAACTTGGCAGTTCTGGGAACAATTTGACAGAAAACAGAGATTCACTAAGGAATCCATGTGTTATGGCAGCTCATGTATGACCATGGTAACAGGAGTACGCCAGTTCTCCTCAACCCAGCAGGGAGACTGTTGTGGATTTGTTCACCACTGACCTGAAAGGCAGGTGAAGCAAAGCAGAGAGGTGACGGATTCATTGCCACCTTACCTGGCTCCGAGTCATCCATAGTCATGCCTTAGTCCAAGCCTTCATTTACCAAAACCAAGAGATGAGATAGGAAATCAGAGGTTCTCATTTTTGTGTGACCTGTACTAATACAGTAGATTTCAGAAGCAGGTTTAATTACAACAGTAAAATCAATTAAGGAGAAGCCATAAACTCTTTAAGCACTGCAGTCAATTAAACAATGTTCTATATACTTTTTAGAAACAATATAGGGGTTTAAAAAAAAAAAAAAGATACAACCACAGAGAGAAACAATCTTAAGGCCTAAAATTTGGCAGTTAAAGCTTATTAGCTGGATGGCTCCTATCTTTAAGAGACCATATATCCAGAAATGGAGATGGTCAGTGCCTTTTGGGAAAAAAAGTATACCAAAGGATTAAAATCAACAACTCAAACTCCCCCTTTCCACCCATTCCCCCCCCCCAGCAGCCAATATACACCACTCATTTTATTTACTATTGCACACAGAGGATCAGTTCTGTATGTGATTTGTCCATTTGGTGTCAAGACACTAGATTTATATTTCATTATATCTAGGCTATCTAGCTCTACAGAGTATAATTTTTGCTAAATTCTATGACTTTTCAAGAAAAAATAAAGCAAAGCTAAGCAGAGAGTCTTATTTTTTTAAGAAAGCAGCAAGTTCTAGAACCAAACCTCTTCTTCAGGCACTAACTTGACACAGCTAATCCAACACCTTTCTGGTATTTTCAGCCTGTTCAAAATCAGCACCAATTCTAGCATCTTTCCTCCTCAAAACTAATACTACAGTGAAAAGAATATTTGCATGTGGCTGAATAAAAAAAAAAAAAAGAGTAATTTTTGTTCCATAAGAGATAAAATTGCATTGTTAACTTCCCCGCTCAGCCACTGGAAAGGCCTCCTTCCACTACATCAGTACTTTTTGCCCCTTACAGCGAAAAGACTCCCTGCATGTGTTTCCATGCAGCAGTGGTGACCCTCATGTGGCACGGATGCCCAGCTGTGCCTAAAAGACCCGATGCTTGCCCTTTAGTGAACTGTGTCACAGGCTGGTGTGCCCAGCAGCCCCTCTGCCACGTGCCCAGAGTGCTACTGCTCAGTCATCTTCTGGTACCCTCCCCATGCACATAGTCCACAGCTACCTAACTTTGATCCAGCCACTGCGCACACCAGCTGGAGAACAGAGCATCTCCTTGTCCCCACAGGCAAATTCACCAGAGACACAGAACAATACAAAGACAATTTAAGATTAACAGAAAGGATACTTATTGTTCTGAAGGGATTTATGCACCAGACATAGCTAATATCCACCCGTTTCAATAAGAGGGTGTAGATGTAAAACTGACTTGCAAAACTGGTTAGAGCAAAGCTACATTTTAAACATCACAACCATAGATCTGTTTCCATTTTGTATGGCTCAGTATAATTTATTACTATCACTAGAAGAAAGATTTATTTCTTTTTGCATAACAACACAATAGACACCATTCATCTATGTACTGCACACAAGCAGTCAGATGTAAGGCTTAAGTGCTGCTCCAAAAACTGTATCTTCTAACAACTACTGAGTAAATAACAGCTTCCTCCCTGCATCCAAATTTCTTGGCATGTTTGGGTCATTCTCCCTCTTCATGGAAAGAGACTGAAGCTTTAGGAACAGAATGGTGACTGCAGCCAACCAGAATACTATCCAGCCACAGAAAACTGATCCAATTTGGGGTCATGCAACAATTTCAAAAAGTTTTCAAATGTCCACAATACTTGCATCTGTTTCAAGTTCATTCATACAGATCACTGTTAGTCACAGCTGGAATTAACTTTGTGGCACTCACTCTCAGCGTAAGCACACACATCTGCACACATACAAATGGCTCAGCCCACAACTCGGAGTCGACGTTGTTTGGCTGAAAATGAACATAAAAAGCATTTGCCTCCATTTGAGCACAGCAAAATCACCAAAATTCCATTTAGCTAATGCACTAACAAGCCACGGAGGTGATGTAGGTTGTAAGAGACAGAAACACTATTACTGAAGCAGATGCAATAATTATGAGTATACAGGTTCCAAGAAACTCAAAAACTCAGAAAATGATACTGATCAAATAAACGTTTTGTATATAACTTTTTTAACGATACGATAAAAGCTATTGAGAAATTGCACCAATTCTGCCTCTAAAAATTAAGTTTTATAAGGAGGGTCATGTAGACAGCATTAAGGTTTTTATTTTTACGATAGGAAGCACATCATTTAAATAATGTTTTCCATTTTATACAATGCCACACCACAGTAGTGTCCTTATTAAATTAATATGAATATAAAGTGTGAAACAACTTTTCCCTTCATTCAATATTGTTTACATATTTAAATCTACATAATGTCAGACACATCTTACTGTACCTATGGAGCACCAAGTATATACAAATAATCCCATTTGAAGTTCAGTGCGACTCTGCAAATATCACTTGGGAGTTTTTTTCATAGCATTCAAACCGTGAAGTCTGATCATACTACATTTCTTTTCTTTTAAATGATTTATTAAATGATATAAATGATTTCTCTTTTTTTAAGAAATAATAAAAAAAATAGGTTTATGACCTAACAGTCTAATGCTCCTTAGCAGTATCCAGCTCTGTGTCTTCCTATTGTTAAGGTCCAGGTGTCTCTGAACCTTACTGTAAGAAGAAAATAATCTGCCGTGGTTCTTTAATGCATCCTGGTGCTCAAGCAACTGCATATGCATCACTGGGACTCCATTTCCATTGCATAACTAGAATGCAAGTAGTCACTCCACCCTTCCACAAAGACCTGGATATTACCTTTGAAACAATAAGCAATTATATGAAACATCCCATACTTAGGTTTTAAAAGTGTCTAAAAATCTGTGACAGAAGTTTTAAAGCTGCAACCTTTAAAAAAAAAATCATGAAAAAAGGAAAAAACTAATTTTTATCCCCTATGAGTAGAGTATACAAATGTTTCTCACCGTGCCCAGATTTCAGAGGGAGAGGTTGGTTTTCACAAGCAAGTCTCCAAATGCCTGACACAAGCTCTCAGATGACTTCTCTGCCCCTACCTAGAGTAAAGAGCTGTGTCTATTAGTCACTTGAAGCTTCATTGCCCAAGGTAACAAGACTACTACTTAGGCAAGATATCCAAACATTCTATGAAAATGAAATTTATCATCATGAAATGTTTTCTGGACATGACATTCCAGAAAAGAGATTAGTCACTTATTTGACTTAAGACACATCAGTCAAGAGTTCTTGTGATAATTAATGAGCTGGATTGTGCTGTAGGAGTGCTGCACTGCCTGATGCCAGCTAGCCAAGGAGCTCTCAGGAAAATATTTGCAATAACTTTTTGCAATGCCAAATTTGAAAGATGACCATAACAATGAGTCCATATAGCCTCAGGCTCACGTTATTTGAAGTCTTGTTTCAGCAACTGCTATTGATGTTCTGCCATATTCATAACATTACCTGCAGCAGCTTGGAATTTATAAAAAATAAATTATAGTTATATATATATATAGTTATACTATATATATCTATAGTTATATATATATAGTTATAGTTATACTGCTCACTGACATGGTTACCTGAGCTGATGTGCAGGTTACACTGCACAACTCGGTATTCATGTATACTCATATCATCCTCCACATATTTCTTGTGCTTTAATAGCAAACACAGTTACTTAGTTCCATCATCGGTCACAGCCACGTGCTGATTTTCACAACAGTCCTCTGAAAAAATAACTTGTGGCTCTAAGAACAAGAAACTGAAGAAGTGGACCTATGGATATGCTTCTGCCTTTTTTCAGCCATCTGGAAATACTGGAATGATATTCTGTCTACAAACAAGTCTGAATAACATCCCAGCTAGCCTCTGCCTTTAAGGAATTGTTTGCAGCTTGTTGAATAAATTGGCAGGATGGCACCTGGCAGAGTATTTAGTACTTTCATCAGGATCTTCAGGTTTCCTTCCCTCTTTTTGAAAGCATGAAAACTTAAACATGTCACTGTTATTCCTCATAATCATGTTGGAACACACCTAACTGCTTTGATGAGGGATGAAATATCCTGATTAACTCATTCTTGTATCACAAACTGTAAAAGCTTTACTTAAGCATTTAGTCAGAAATCTACTAAAAGGATTACAACATACACTGTCAATATCAGGAGAATAGAGAGACAAAAAAAATCAAATGCAAATAGAATCAAGAAAAATCTGTCCCTTTTTTTATTGCAGGCAATAGCAAAGACAGCTCAAGCTTCCAACTGTGCTTTTTTCTTTAGCACAACTATTAGGTGCACTTTCAGTGATTTCATTTCAGCATACTTTTCTGTCCTTCCCTCCATCACTCAGGAAGAATGATGTAGACTTGCAGAATTAAAACCAGTTTCAATTAGGAAACCCAAACATTTACCTGCCCCTTATTTTATACTATAATGTTCTTTGCAGAAGAGGAAACAGTAGAATGAAAGAAAAGAGCAGTTCTTATTCAGTCTGATCGTTTTACAGGGACACAATTATAACTGGACACTTTACAGAACATCTAAAAGGCCCTTCTCTCACAGCTTGCAGAGATGAAACAATGACATAAAGAAATATATGACAGGTAATGACTTGTGGACCACACAGCTGAATAGATTGAGTTCAAAAGGACATGAAGGCATTATGGATTTCAGGGTGTGCGGCAGCCCCTCTTGTTACTGAAAAGCACAAGTGGACTTTGTGCAGCAGGAAGGGTGCAGGTGGGAGAGTGCAGGCAGCCAGGAGGCTCTGGGAGATGGCAGAAGCTAGGAAAGCCTTGCCTCCAAAATGAAAATAACAGTAAGCCATCCATTTTCCAAAGACAACAGTCAAGATCAAGAGTTCAAGACCTGTTTGATTCCAGAAGCCTGGCTCAGCTGCTACAGACCATTTGTGGAAGAGATCTTCTGGTCTGCAGAGTAAACTGATGTGTTTTTATTAAGTAGGAGGGTGAACCTGCCTCTAACATTTCATTGTTTTCCAAAACAGAAGTACAATAGAAACATTTATACTCGTAACAACTTTGGGGAACAACATCACCCTTTTCTACAGAAACTAAAACCAACAAGGATTTATTTTTATTCAAGAGACCTGCTTTTGCAGCTACCCAAGATCTCTGGAGAAACATCAGACAAATAAAACATTATCCAATAGAAAACCTGCTTATGGAAATTAGATAATTCTATAGGAATTTTTATGACAGCAGATTTGCACTTCAACAGAGCATCCTGATTTTGATTTATTTGGGCAATCTTTATTTATTACAGTTTCTTGTCTTTGCCATTTAAATGAAACAACAGTTGTAGCCGCTTACACTTTTTCTTTATGATGAAGGGTTTTCAGAAATCCTTGACATAAGCCTCCTTCCCTTCTTCTGTATCCAATATAAGCTTTACTCTTGCCTGTAAGAGTAGTTGAATACATCCAGAAACCAGGATTATATCAGAGTATGTGACTGGCAATAAGTGAATTAAAATCCATCCAATTATAATAGCCTCAAAATAAAATTTTATCTCTTGAATTATAATTGTCAAGAGACTGAGTTTCAAGTGCGAGTGCCAAAGAGATTGCTTTACGACTATCTATTATTTAAAAGTTTTGTCAATAGCTTGATAAAATGCCATCCATAAAGTTGTTATCATGAATATAGGTGACAAAAACATGGAGAGGTTAGTGATGAAATGTCAGAGAGAGGAATCAGAGCAGAAGTTCGGATGACACATGGTGAAGCATAGCTAAGGTAACAGATGAAACGCTATGGGACAGACTGAGCAGAAAACTACCTGTGAAAGGGCAGCTCTTGGGCTCAAGATGAGAGTCAGAAAAATAACTATCAGAGCAACCACATGGCCTGCTGTGCAGAGTCCCTGTTCCACATGACTCAACATGATAAGAGACAGCTGTTGTCTGTTACATTGCATGTTTTTTAAAGGTAGCAAGCTCTAAGACTGTTTGTCCCCTAACAATTACTTCAGTCCAGGACTCCAATCAATCAGACTCTGAACAGTGAACAACAGGGGAGAGGGATACAAGTCAACAGAGAAACACTAGGAGGGCAGAGGTGAAGTTTAATGTGTGAACAAAATATGGAGAAAACTGGCTTTTTCAAGCCTTAGCCCTGCTGCGAGATCCTTAATCTGACACTAAAGATAAAAAGAACAAGATTGAAAGGAGAAAAATTTACCACAGGCACTAATCTACCATCTAAGGCTGTCCCAAAGTCCACCAGAATATCAAACTTTCACTGATCCTAATAAGAGGTAATCATATGGAGACAGAGAGCAGATGGCATCACCATCTCCATCAAGTTTTGCCAAACTTTATTCACTGTATGAAACTCACATCCCTGCTACTAACTTTCTTCATGTCTCCTTCGCTTTACTTTAGCTCCCTTTTTGCCTTCTTTCAAAAGAATCTGGCAAGATTGTGTCTTTCATAATACTGTTGTAGACCTGTAAACAAATCTTTATATGCCTCAGATGTTGGTAGGGGTTTCCAATGTCTTCAAGTTTCTGATAAAGGCAATGAATTGTGTCTATCTTCAGCAGTGAAGCTGCAGTTAAGAGCAGAATTTTCATACCCATTTGCATGTATCAGACATTCAAAAACAGAAGACTGAGTACAGACTCACTGCGACAGCTTGAAAGAGCTGCGCACTCCAAAGCAGAGAAATGCTAAGATGTGAAGGGGTATTTCAGTCTTGTACTTGTCATCTACAGAGAAAGTCTTGTTGGAATGCTACATACAGTTCTGAAGCCCAGCTTTTAATAAGAATTTGGAAAAGTTGAAGATATTTAGAAAGGAATAAAAAAGTTTACATAAGATGTTAAATTAAAAAAGTTGCTTATCCTAGAGGTGTGGCTAAGGGACGATTTTGTCATGGTATATAGGGGTCCTGCAGGGAGAGTGGAATTTGATGGCAGAGAAAGCTCTTCAATTGGGTAAGTAAAGACAGAACGAGCTGAAATAATTGAACCTGAAGCTAGGCATATTCAGATAAGGAATAAGAAATATATTTGTTATGGCAAGAGGCATTAATAGCTTACCCAGGGTTCTCTTTAAAATCTCTCTCTCTGCACGCTTTAAAATCATGACTGGATACATTCAAACACAATACCTAGTCTAATTCAAATAAAGGTGTTGGTTTTTAAAGGCAGCATGCAGGGGAGTTCAATGGCTCTAACACAAAAGGTCATACTAGATGATCACAGGAGTCATTTAAACCATTAATATATACAAATCTATGACTTATTTCTTACCTTAATTCTAAGACAAGGTCAGAAGAGTTAAAGACTAAATTAGCTTTTCCACATTCAGTCACATGGCCATATGCTCCTATGCTTTTTGTGCCAAGAAAACGCAGTCACTTACTTAAAAATCTGCTTTCCAACTGTACATACAAGCTAAATTACCCTGCTTGCTGTAATGTGCTCATTCTAATTAACACCATAGAACATGATCTACACCAAAAAAATCCATACGTGACCTTCATGATCTGAAAATAGGGGTAAGATATGAAGAAAATATCAAGTCTAGGAAAACTATAGCATAATTCATGGTTTCATGAATCATCTTCTGCCCATTTGTCCTTCCTAAAGTATAAATACAGGGATTAATTATTTATAAAAATAAATTTGGGAAAGACCATGGTAAATATGTATACACTGCAGTGAATTACTCCTGTTATTTTCAAGTATGCATACACTCTAACATAAATCTCATAAGCCTTTATTAATTTTAAATTATGTATTTTAGACAGACAGGTAGAAACACATGGAATAAAAATCCACTGAGAACTTTGAATCCCAAGTCACTATTTTGGAATCTATTAGAGTCTGGGTGGCCATCCTTGGACACCAATATTATGGATTTGCTCTGTTCTCACACTCGTTTGACATTGGTTTCCCTTTGAGAAAAAGGATAATAAGCTAGCTGGACATTTGATTTGACTCTACATTCTTTTGTTCTTATCATAGAATGGTCAGAGTTGGAAGGGACCTTAAAGATCATTTAGTTCCAACCCCACTACCCTGGGCAGGGACACCTCCCACTAGACCAGGTTGCTCAAACCCCAATCCAGCCTGGCCTTGAACACCTCCAGGGATGGGGCAGTCACAGCTGCTCTGGGCAACCTGGGCCAGTGCCTCACCACCCTCACAGTAAAGAATTTCTTCTTTATGTCTAATCTAAATCTACCCTCTTTCAGTTTAAAACCGTTACCCCTTGTCCTATCACCACACTCCCTCATAGAGTCCCTCCCCATCTTTCCTGTATGTCCCCTTCAGATACTGGATGGCTGCTCTAAGGTCTCCCTGGAGCCTTCTCTTCTCCAGACTGAACAACCCCAACTCTCTCAGCCTGTCTTCATAGGAGACGCGCTCCAGCACTCTGATCATCTTCACGGCCCTACTTTAAACTTCGTCCAACTGGTACATGTCATTCTTATGCTATGAGCCCCACAGCTGGACGCAGTACTCCGGGGGAGGGGGTCTCATGAGAGCAGAGTAGAGAGGCAGAATCACCTCCCTCGACCTGCTGGCCAAACTTCTTTTGATGCAGCCCATGAAGCAGTTGGCTTTCTGGGCTGTGAGCACACATTGCCAGACCATGCTGAGCTTCTCATCAATCAACACTCTCAAGCCTTTCTCCTGAGGGCTGCTTTTGATCCATTCTCCACACAGCCCGTATTTATGCTTGGGATTGCCCCGGCCCATGTGCAGGACCTTGCACTTAACCTTGTTGAACTTCATGAGATTCACCCAGGCCCACCTCTCAAACCTGTCAAGGTCCCTCTGGACAGCATCCCTTCCCTCCAGCATGTCAATCATACATCACACAGCTTGGTGTCGTCAGCAAACTTGCTGAGGGTGCACTGAATCCCACTGTCCATGTGGCAGACAAAGATTATTCTAAAATATCTTTGTGAAATAATCTATATGGCATAGATATATCTTACATTGTTATTGCTCTATCCTTCCTAGCTTTTGCAAACATTTTCTATAGCTGTTTATGCAGACTATTTCTTTTTCATGTTTCTTATAAGCTATTTTTCTATTTTCTTGCATAATATCATAGAAGCCATATGTGTATATATTTTAGCAGTCCTTGATATATTATACCTACAAGGAAGAATCATATATCAAGACAAATGTAAACAGGGCTAAAATTAAAAAAGGAGCATAGTAATGTTTTATAAAGATCATTTTTCATTAACATGTTAAAAAGGAGGACAAAAATATTTTGAGACACATACAGGCATTCATCTTAACATCCTATTTTGTAGTGAAGACTTAGGGGGCTTTGGCATTAACATAATACTTTCTGAAACAGATGAATAATGGAATAAAGGAATATATCTACTGATTGCTACTCTAAACTGTGTCTACAGATTTGCATCACAATTTTGGAAAAGACTGCATAGGGAATATCAACCATGATTTTTATATTTTCTTTTTCAACTAACTGCCAGCACTGTACTTGTTCTGAACACAACAGAGAGAATGAAATTAATCTTGGCTCAATACCCACTCACACTGAATTGCAATCTTTCCCTTGTATTCATGCAGAGCCATAACTTCTAGGTCTATAGAGACTAACATCCACTCCAGGTCAGTACTGTCAAAAAAAACAGGTTAAAAAAAAAAACCAAACAAACAGAAAAAAGGTGCCAACCTATTTAATTAGTCATTTTAGGGCGTGGAATTATTGAAGAGTGAGTTAATTTTAAAGGTTGTGAAGGCTGAATTAAGTCAGTCAGAGTTTTTGCAGCACAAAACCTAAACCACGTTTAAAATCTATACAACTAGCTAAAGCTCTGAGGATGAAAGCAGACAAAACCAGGAACCTATGTGAACATAGGTAGCATATTTCAGAGGCTATCTTGTGTTTTCACCAAGCCATTAGCATTGTGTTTTACACTGCCACTCTCGTGGCATTCTGCCTCCTATTGGTACCGTTCAATTTAGCAAGATAAAGTAGGACTCAAAAAACACTCATTATAACAAATTATCCTGGACATATTAGCATTTATATAGCTAAGGCTTCTTAGTATGAATAAAGTAAAACTAATTAAATGTAACATTGATATAATTCTTCCTGTGAGACACATTCTGTGACTCAAGTTCCTTTGGATTATGGTGATTCTGAGGCATTTTGATATGACTATTGAAACATGACAAAACAGTAATTTGTCTTTTGTCCCACACATGGTAGAACATCGATATCTATAGGAACAGTTTAAATTGTGTGCGTTTTGGAAATATTCGCAATCGGCATTTCTGTGTTCGGTAGCAAAATGCTTACCTTTAAGTCAGACATCTTTGTAACACAAATTTTTAAAAATAAACAGAGTTTCACTGGATTCACTTGGAATATTGAAAGAAAACAGGAGGAAAAAAATAGTTTTTCAAACACGCAAAATCCAGTAGAATATCAAAACCAAAGTTTAACAAAGTAGTACCTTGTTTGAGCTGAAGTCAGTCAGTTTCTGGTTGACTCTTCCATACACTTTCTTCCCACAGAACCTGGGGGAAAAAAAAAAAAAGACAATTTTTTAAAAGCATTTCCCTTGAGGACTGTAAGAAGCATGCTTAGCTAATGCTAGGTACCATAATAGTTTGGGGTTTTTTTCATAGTTTTTACATTGTTGAGAACACCAATATCAGTACTTTAAAAGCTGCAAATAAACTAAGTGTAAAAGAAAGCTGGAGAAAGTTACTTGAACAGTAATTTCATGAAAGGGAAAGTTAAAAGCCTTGCACTGTGCTACTAAAACAATTCAGGCATGCATTGACATTCCTTTCCTGTCCAGAAGAATTTAACAATAGGGATACGCTACAATACCAGCTAGAGAACCAGAATTCCTTATTTAAGTATAGCATTTTAATTGTGTTAACAAAAGCAGGAGTAAATCCAGGCAGATGTAGAGCCTGAAACAAATTTGTGTACCATAGGGTATCAGAAGCTCTGTAAAAATTAATCTATTCTCTTCTGAAATTACTTCTGTCCCAAAAGGTCAATAACTAACTGCATATTATCATCACTACTAATTTTAATGAAACAAGATTTTCTCTCTGTAATTGGCACCAATAAGCTCTAGATAAACCATTTTACAAAGATATGAACAAAAAGCACCTCTATCATACAAACGTTACAGTGGGGTAACACACTGATTACTCAAAAAGCTCACCTCTTCTTCAAATTTACAAATGAAAATAACCGAAGCTAGAGTCTCTAACCAATATGAAATGACTAAACACACACAGTCAGTGACAAGCAAAGGAAGAAAAAAAACCCCACATTTAAGATGAATTGTTAGCCTGATAAGATAATTGTTAGCCTTTACTTGTAGTTTGCAAAGGCAGGGAATTGGCTAGATGAGCGCTTTCCTTCCTTTCTTTACTTTGTCTCAAGCATTTCTTGACCACCAGGTAATCTAGAAGAAAAGGCCTTAAGTTGCATTATAGAAAGTTCTGGGGTACTTCTTCCACATCTATTTTGGTCGAATCCTACAGAAGGTTACATCTGCTATATGTTCTAATCTGTCTTATGAACCAATCACAGATGTCTTACCACTTCCATAGCTGTTCAATGTGGAAGATGTGCACCCTATTGCAAAACATCCAGGTTTCCTGTCCAGTTTAGCAATGGATGCCTGTGATTGTGAGAAGGGGGATGGAGCTCAGAAATGCATAACTGGAATAGAGTGATCCTGACAAAGAAAACAGTAATTTTATGTTGTCCTGACTGGCTGCTTCTAGGTCTCTGACTGATCCAACTCAACTGAAGACATTCAGATTTGGAAAAGGAGACAAAAATCCCCACTAACTCAGTGTAATCTTGTTAGAAAACCAAGACCTGGAAAGAACATTTTCTCCTGCCCTATGATGAATACAGCTGATGAAATCCTTGTCCTGAGAAATGTGGTTTTATAGCCATGCAAATGCTTTTCAGTGGAAAGTAAAGCAAGTCAGAATGGAGAAGCTTTTTCATATTTTATCAAGAATCCAAAAATCTGCCCACTATAGCGACAAAAAAAATCATGCTTCTTCACGGCATTTTTCTCAGAAACAGACAACTTTGTCATAGCTATGTCTTAAGCAAGCAGGCAGGAAAAACTGAATTCCCAATCAGTATTTTCACATACACCATTTCTGAAATTCTTCCTATTAAAAAAGCCAAAGGACACAAGCCATCCACTGCATGAACAGAGAATAACCCCTCGGACCATTAGCAAGAGGCCTCAAAAATAAATGCTAGTCTTCTGTAAGTGACATCTTCACAAACCAGTTACTGCCAGTGGCATAGGATAGTTCTGGCAAACAGAAGTGGGAGAGGTGGGTCAGTGCCCACAGGCAGGAATAAAATTTCCCCTATCACCTTTTCATAAGAGTTCCTGAGTGTTTCACATTGTTATTGCCAACTTGCAACTATTGCTGAAATTAATCTGCTGCTTTGGAAAGACTATGCTCAGATTAGGCTTCTCTTGTTTCACCAGAAGTGGAGACAAACTCCTGTATTCCTTGTGGAGGTCTCTATCCTCGCCATGTAACTCTTCTGACAAGTCCAGAGACCTACCACCACACCATTTTACGTGCTGGCACAGCTAATAATTGTAGTGCAGCTTTAGAACACACAATACATTTTTCTGAGATCAGAATTCTGTTACGAGAGAATTGAGGCATAGCTTAACTTTTTTTAATTTGAGCAGACTATCACAGATACAAACATCTATGAACCAGCAGAAACCACAACACTCAAATTATAGAAGAGAATGAGCTTGTAACAGGCAGGTTCTTTGAGGCTGAGTTGATTGTATTACTACTTTTATTGACAAAACAAGATTAGTAGATGGAGGTCCTTAGCAGATTTAAATCTCTAAAAGCCACGTATTTTAAAACTGTGTTGCATAAATTTACTCCCAATTAATTCTTATCAGGTTGGAGATGAGGTCTACCCTCCAGAGTAAAAGATTGCTTAAGAAGCGCAAACAAAGGATAATATTACATGACAAATGTATGAGGTTTGGAGGAAGCGTTGCCAGTCCTATTGGATACTTCTCATAATGATCAGGAAGACAGTAAACAGCATAGCAATGAAATCTCCAGATTAGAGGATTAGAAACATGATCAGAAATTACCAGAAAACGGGCTAAGACATCTGGAACAAAATAATCCAAAAAGCTGGCCTACCCATTTTCAGTAGTTGATAACGCTGGAACTTGATAATGTGATAAAGCAGTATATGTACATATATACGTATTCCTACATGGAGAGATATATGTAAAAGTATGCAGATATATGTATTGGGACCAGGTACAAGCAGGAATTCTCTGAATACAGCTGGTAGGAAAACATGGACATCTTCAAGAAAGCATTTGGGAATTCCTCAAAACTGATTTTGTTCTTCAAATAAAGTGTTATATAAAATTTAGTTTGCCTTTAAGATTGAAGGAAAGTTATGTAGTGCCTTATAATACAGCCTTGTAATACAGAGTAAACTTCACCCATCAGTTTATGCCAAAGGTCCCGGTTTGTGTCTGAACTCAGTTAAACTTCCAGGCTCCAGCAGTGAAGCTACATGCTTATTAGTGAATTAATTTTTAGCAGTCTAACTAGGAAGATAGCTATGAATTAGAAGGGGTTCAGAAGAAAACAATGAAAAGGATAAAAACCAGTGACGGCTACAAGATAACTCAAAGAAAAGGGTGGACCAGCCTTTGGCTGTCTGAAGGGACTCTCAGTAACAGACAATGGTAAAACAGCTATTTCCCAGACTAATTAAGGCAGGGGGAACTTCAAAAAAAATCACTGTAAGATATTGTTGACTGCAAAATACTGTGCCAAGTGAAGCTGCAGCATTTTCAAACATGAGCCAACCAACCCAGAGTGAGTGTAATGAGGAGATGTCTGTCACTAGCACTTAGACTGATTGATTTCATAGGTCTATCCATTAATAAACTAATTCTTGCAAAGACATTCATTTACTTTTTGACTAATATCTCTTTAATAAAAATAATATTCTTCTGCCTAGTGAAATGACTTGGCATTATTTATACCCAGATAACTGGCACAAAAGCCACTCCTGAAAAGCTCCCATCATAGCCC
Organism: Ibidorhyncha struthersii; assembly: GCA_013398815.1. NCBI lineage: Eukaryota > Metazoa > Chordata > Aves > Charadriiformes > Charadriidae > Ibidorhyncha > Ibidorhyncha struthersii. The sequence goes on from VZSZ01004945.1 coordinate 207,568, forward strand.
AATTTGCTTACATCCAGCAAACCCTTTGAAGCAGCCTGCCTCTGCCCTTTAGGGTTAGCAAAGCTAAACCGTGCAGCAGTTGGGTTTGTAAAGTGTGTCCCAATGTTGTAACAATACAACCACAGGAAACAGCTATTGGTTATAATTTTCCTCCTTTGACTTTTAAAAAAATTTCCAATATGTAAAAACCACACAAGCAATATTATTAGAAGAGCACCTGAAGTTTAATAATTTTCCCTTAAAAAAATAAATTACAGTAGATTTTCAGCAAGCTATAATTATTCCTTTCCTCTTCTGACTAACATTTAAAAGCAATTAAAAGAAAAAGACCGAAGATCAGTTAAAGGAAAAGATTCACGGTGGAATCAGTAGGCAGAAAGCCAGGTTGTTACAGGATCACAGGGATTAGGGTCATATGAAGATTTAAAGCCAGTTGCAAACATACCCCAAGTTGACTCATGCTCCACCAAATATGAGCAAGGGCACAGGCTCGTCCCTTGCTTATGAACTGTCACTCTGCACCTGACTGCAGGGACATGGTCTAATTCACCTCCAGGAAACTTGTATGCCGAAATCAGGATCATTGCTTTAGCTAGGGAGTGAAGCCACTCAGCATTAGCCACTACAGTGCTAAGCATCTTTGATTCTCACACTTAATTCCCCTTCACCATTTTAGTTATTTGTATTGGTTGCCATGAGTTCACGATTAATCTAGACAGATTAACCACAAATTTCATAGAAGACCTCCAGCTGCTCTAAAGCCACTGAAGGCAGACTCTTCGTCTGCCAAAAGGCAAATGTAGAAGAAAAAAAGAGTTAATATCATTTTAAGAAGTAAAAAACAGAGTTAATAGGTAACAGAATCACAGAATAGTCAGGGTTGGAAGGGACCTC